>KN483147.1:25845-40253 GCA_000787095.1 Periophthalmodon schlosseri | reverse complement strand
GAGAACATGCAAACTCCACACAAACACAGAGAGAACATGCAAACTCCACTCAGAAAGGCTCGGGCGACCCAGGGATCGAACCTGGAACCTTCTGGCTGTGAAGTATGAGTATGAGTGCTAGCCACTCATCTTACTACTACTCTACTACTAGTACTACTACTACTATTACTACTATGACTACTACTGCTACTCCCCGTCCTCACCCTGTATATAACAGTACTGTAGCACATTCTTGGTTGTGAGTCAGGAATTCTGCCCACTTCACCGCAACATAAAACATTTGCACATAAAACCCTGAGCCAAAGCCAACGACACTTCAGTGTGTTTTTAGTGTGAAAGTGAAACAAAGCTCCATCTTAAATGTGTTTTTAGTGTGAAAGTGCAGCAAAGTTCCATCTTAAATGTGTTTTTAGTGAAAGTGAAACATAACCTCCATCTTAAATGTGTTTTTAAAGTGAAAGTGAAACAAAACTTCATCTTAAATGTGTTTTTAGTGTGAAAGTGAAACAAAGCTCCATCTTAAATGTGTTTTAGTGAAAGTGAAATAGAGCTCCGTCTTAAATGTGTTTTTAATGAAAGTGAAACACAACTTACATCTTAAATGTGTTTTTAGTGAAAGTGAAACACAACTTCCATCTTAAACATGTTTTTGGTGAAAGTGAAACAAAGCTCCTATCTTAAATTAAATTCTGTAACTGGACATAAAGTTTTAGAGTGAAGGTGTTTGGCTGCTCATCCAAGCCGCTTCTTCAGTTCTGGTCAGATTATTGGTAGACACTGCCTTATATCTGTCTGAAGGGAGGAGCTCACTACTGGTACACCGAAACTAACACACCTGTTTGTTTACAGTTTCTGTTTGTAGGCTAGTCTAATGATTTATACTAAGTGTGAACTGTGCCTAAGTTATATTTAGCATAATCTTTCAGGCCCTTAATGGGTGCTCTCACACCTGTTAGCATACTGGCTATTAGCATACTGGCTAGCACTATTGTTTTCCTTGTTTAGGGTTAGGTCTGAGGATGGAGTTATAAATAGGAGATAGGCCCGCATTCCTGTTCAAAGATAGATTGTCTTTCCTAACAAAAATAATAGTTTAATAGTATAATAATTTTTTGCTATGATCTGTACCTCACTATCTTCAAAGGAGTGAGGTGCTGCTGTTGCAACGGTGTTGGCACATTCTCTAATTGGTTGATACATTGAAGAAACAGAACAGCCACTCTATAAGAGATCAACACCGTCGTAAGAGCAGCTCAGGACACCAGTCTGCTATGCATCTCCATCTCAAAGTCACTCAAAATAGTGAGGTACAGATCTTAGCAAAATAAAATAAATGGTTTGAGAGGGGAGTAAAAGAAGCTATTTTTGTTAGGAAAGACACCCCTCTTTGAACAGGAATGGGGGCCTTAGACATCATCTATCCCCTATTTATAACTTCACCCTCAGACCTAAATCTAAACAAGGAAAACTAGTGCTAGCCAGTATGCTAATAGCCAGTATGCTAATACGTGTGAGAGCACCCATCAGGGGCCCGAACTATTATGCTAAATATGACTAAGGTTGACACTTAGTGTAGCTCATTAGACTAGCCTAGAAACAGAAACTGTAAACAAACAGGTGTGTTAGCTTCAGTGTAGTTAGCTCCTCCCTTCAGACAGATATAAGGCAGTGTCCACCAGTGATCTGACCAGAACTGAAGAAGTAGCTTGGATGAGCAGCCAAACATTTTCACTCTAAAACTTTTTGTCCAGTTACAGAATTTAATTTTTCTATTACTATGGCTCAGACCTGGACGACTGAGGGATTACACAGACAATTGTGTTTTTAGTGAAAGTGAAAGCTCCATCATGAGCAACAGACTCCAGCTTTTTGTGTTTTAATGAAATTAGCTCAGCTCTCTGCACAGACAGTATTGACACAATACAAGTGGGTCAGTTTAAAGGAGCACTGTGGAACTTTCACTTCTGTAGTTCATTACAGAAAAAGGAAGTGAATGGACCTGTTTCTGTTATGAAGTCGGTTTAGGTTCATGATGTTGTTTACAATTAACAGATTTTAAATAGTGGTATCTGTATGTTAAAGCTTAAATCAGACCCTTTCTACAAAATGGACTTTTCAGATCTTTTCACCATGCTATAGTCCTTTTTCTTCTCATTGAGCCTCTGAAGTTGTATTTGGAGTGATTCATGTTTGAGTAATCTTTAATCACTTATTTTCAAGATGCCATTTTGCCGATCAGCCCTCGTTTTAAACGCCATGGAGGGATAATAAGATCTGAAGATGAACCAAAGATGGCATTGTGTTGTGGCCTGAGAAAAAAGATGTTTTCTTCCACATTACTTCCTGAATACTGGCCTATCTCCTCCCACCGTGTGATGTCAGAAATGTGAACCACGTGACCAGTTCTGACCAGTCAGAGCAATAACTGCTAGAGCAGAGTTAGCGCGGGCTCAGAGCAGGGCTACGCTAAATCTTACAAAGCGAATCCAAAAAGTTCAAGATTCGGCAGTGTTATCTCTTTATGCTGACGTCAGCTTCCATTGGCTGCCCAGTGGACCGCATTTAGCAGCGGACTTGTTTCTTTTATTAAGTCGTTTTAGATGAATATTGTGATTTAAAATCTGCAAATTATAACATAATGAACCACAGGTGTCAGAGATTATAACTATAAAGCAGACACAAGCACAGTAGGGCTGATTTAAATTATGCTAAAACAATAGCTGCTAAAAGGACAGAAGGCAGTTTACAAGAGCTTTAATAGAATTATATTTACAGCTCTGTGTCTGTCTCTGTGTTAGCTCAGGTTTAGGTTAGCTTGTCTGTGTTAGCTCAGGTTTAGGTTAGCTTATCTGTGTCTGTGTTAGCTCAGGCTTGTCTCTCAGCCATAGACTATATATATAAATGAACATAACTAACCTGCTAACCGCCACGTTCTGAATAGGAAGTGAGCATGGGCACACTTCTGGCTCCATCAACTCTGGCTCCAATTCACTTTACACTGAAAAACTGTTACCCCCCTCTGTAACTGCTGCTGTTAGGTTCATCATTTTGATCTTAAAATGTTCATATTAACCCGCTCTACATGATTCTGGTGTTTTTATTTCACTATTGTGTCCATAAATCAAGATAGGAACATTAATAACAGACAAATCAGGCACCTTTTTTCCCCAAGGTCGCTCCTGCTAGCATTAGCAACAGGTTTAATTGACACTGTTGCTAAGTGCCCTCTCTTTGCTAAACTAGTGGTGCGGGCGGGAAGGGGCGTTAACTTCAACAGCCTCTTTCTGGATTGGCTCTATAGTTGCTATGATACTCACGGTCAGAATTCCAAATATGAAACTTGTTTCCAGATTAGCCGCTATAACTGCTAGCCTGGATGAGTCTCATTTGGAGCTGAACACTGTGGGTGTCCTCTTCTTCATACCGTCTGTGGTCTCAGCTCGTCTCCTGGAGCTTCGAGTGAGTGTTTTTCTGATGATTTTGCTGTAAAATATTTGGTTAAAAACATGAAACAGCACAAATCTCTGACATCATTTTTCATTCTTAGAAAAATAAAATAAAAGTGTAAAATGTGCTGCTGTTTTTGGCCCCATAAAGTTCGCACTCAGAGTCTGGACCAGTCTGAGCCAAAGAGCCACAGGAAATGAGAACACAACACAGGAATGAGTCTAGACCAGGATCTCAACCAGGACTAAAACTGGACTAAAACTGGACTAAAACTGGACTGAACACAACACAGGATGAGTCTAAGACCAGGATCTCAGTCAAGGCTAAAACAGGACTAAGACAGGACTACAGCAGGACTAAAACAGGACTAAAGCAGGACTATAGACACAACACAGGAATGAGTCTAGACCAGGATCTCAACCAG
Organism: Periophthalmodon schlosseri; assembly: GCA_000787095.1. Taxonomy (NCBI): domain Eukaryota; kingdom Metazoa; phylum Chordata; class Actinopteri; order Gobiiformes; family Gobiidae; genus Periophthalmodon; species Periophthalmodon schlosseri. Next base: position 36,382 of record KN483147.1, on the reverse strand, counting down.
GACTAGAACAGGACTAGAACAGGACTAGAACAGGACTAGAACAGGACTAGAACAGGACTAGAACAGGACTAAAACAGGACTAAAACAGGACTAAAACAGGACTAAAACAGGACTAAAACAGGACTAAAACAGGACTAAAACAGGACTAAAACAAGACTAAAACAGGATTATAGACACAACACAGGAATGAGTCTAGACCAGGATCTCAACCAGACTAAAACAGGACTAAAACAGGATTAAATCAGGATCTCAACCATGACTAAAACAGGACTAAACCGGGACTAGACACAACAGAGGAATGAATCTAGGCCAGGATCTCAACCAGGATTAAACCAGGACCGGGATCTCAATCAGGACTAGATCATGACTGGATCAGGATTGAGGCCAGGACTAAAGCAGAATCTCAAACAACCAGGACTAAACCAGGACTAAACCAGGGTCTAAACCAGGACTAAACCAGGAATAAACCAGGACCTAAACTGGGGCCTAAACCAGGACTAAACCAGGACTAAACCAGGAGTAAACCAGGTCTAACCAGGACTAAACAACCAGGACTAAACCAGGAATAAACCAGGACCTAAACTGGGGCCTAAACCAGGACTAAACCAGGACTAAACCAGGAGTAAACCAGGTCTAAACCAGGACTAAACCAGGACTAAACCAGGGTCTAAACCAGGTCTAAACCAAGTTTGATCCAGGCTCTTTGCTCCAGAACAGTTCAGTGGGTTCAGTCTTGTGTTTTGGCTCCGTCTGTTTCTTTCGTTGGATCCGTCTGCGTCTGCACGTCTCTCTCCTCCTCCCTCTTCTCTCTCTTTCTCTGTCTCTCTCTCCCATCTCTCCCCTCCCCCTTATTTTCCTCCCCCCATCTTTCTCCATTTCTCACCTCCTCTTTCCTCTCTCACTCCATTCCCTCTCCTCTCTTTTTCTCTCCCCCCTCTTCTCTATTTCTCTCCTCTCTCTCTCCTCTCTCTCCCCCCTCCTCTGTCTTCTTCTCTTCCTCTCTCTCTCTTTGTCTCTCTCTCCCTCTTTCTTCTCCCCTCCCTTTCTCTCACCCCATCTTTCTCCCTCTCTCACTTTTTTCCCTCTCCTCCCCTCTCTTTTTTCTCCCCCTCTCTTCTCTATCTCTCTCTCTCCCCCTTCCCGCCACCTCTCTCTCTGCCCCACTTTCTTGTCTCCTCTCCCCATTTCTCCACTTCTCTCCTCGTCTCTCCTCTCTGTTTTACTCCCTTCCCCCTCCTCTCCTCTCTTTCTCTAACCTCTCCCTTTTCTCTCTCCTTTCTATCTTTTTCCTCTCTCTCACCCCCTCTCTATCTCTCTCTTCCTCTCCCCCTGTCTTTCTCCCTCTCTCTCTTGCTCCACCCTCCCTCCCTCGCCCTCTCTCTCTCTCTCTCCCTCTTTATTTTTACCTCCTCCTTCTTTCTGCCCCCCACTTCTTTTCTCTTTCTTTCCTCTCTCTTTCTCCCTCTCTCTTCTCTCATCCCCTCCTCTTTCTCTCTCTTGCTCTCTCCCTCCCTCTCTCTCTGTCTCACTCTCCCTCTTTATTTTCACCTCCTCCTTCTTTCTCTGTCTCCTCTCTCTCTCTCTCTCTCTCTCTCTCTCTGTCTCCCTTCTCTCTCTCTAACTCTCTCTCCTCACCCTCCCTCCTCTCTCTCTCTCTCTCCCTTCTCTCTCTCTCCCTCTTCAGACTCTTTCACAAAAATTCATCCCAAAGCTGAAACATTCCTTCACTCTTTTCATCCCTCTTTTATTTGGCTGAAAAATTAAAGAGCTCTTGAGTTTGTTTCTGAGTCTGAGACAGAGTCCAGGATTCACCCGAGGATCACAAGATGGAGGACATGGCCTGTGGAACTCTGGGACATTCACTGTCTGCGAATTAAAGAACAAATATTGATACTTTGAAGCTGATGTCATCAACATTCCCTTGGGATGTGATGCTAACTGCAGACACTGCTCTGTCTGAGGCTTTGTTAAACTTTAGTCTTTCATTTTAACACAGTCTCACAGTCACAAGCTAGCTAGCATTAGCCAACAGTTTTTCAGTTAGTCACTCTCACCTTTTTGTTGAAAATCAAACTCCTAAACAGGACTATGAGCTCTCGGATTGATCTCAGGCTCCTGAAAATGTGCTGTTTAAATCCATTTTGTATTTTTTTTTTGAGTTTTCAGACTGTCTTTTAACTTTTTTGGCTGTGTTTGCTAATGTCTGTGTAATCCCTCAGTCGTCCAGGTCTGATCCATAGTAAAAGCCGAAGATAAATCTATCAACTGGACAAAACGTTGTAGGAGTGAAGAGCTTCTTCAGTTCTGGTCAGGTTGCTGGTGGACGCTCAGTTATATCTAACTGAAGGGAGGGGCTATCTACACTGAAACTGTGAACTGCTATTGTCTCCAGTTTCAGTCTTAATGGCCTCCATTCAACCTTTAATGGCCCTACGGGCTGACCCTATTGTTCTCTTTGTTCCTTTTTGTTTGCTTTGGGTCTAAGGATGGGGTTATAGATAGGGGCTAGATGATGTGTGAGGCCCCCATTCCTGTTTAAGGATGGATCGTCTTTCCTAACAAAAATTGCTTCTTTAACTCCCCTCTCAAACCATTTCTTTTCTCTGGCTAAGATCTGTACCTCACTATCTTCAAAGGAGTGGTTAGAGGCTTTGAGATGGAGATAGTCCGGCGTACATCTCCACATCTAGACATCTAGTTGAAAGTTGGTTATAACATAAAAACGAAAGTTGAAAATTACATCATAATGGAGGAAAATGTCGAAAGGAGCAAGGCCGATAGAAACAGATCAAATCTGATGATGCAATCGAAGAGACCTGCGGGGCTAGCGATGAAGCGGCTAATGCTAATCTGGACGGGGACGCTAGCATGACCACTTTGAGCATTCGCTCAAAACTCACATCAAGCTACAAATACAACAGGCATGTAGAACAAGGACGCTCCCGCTAGGGTTAGCAACAGGTTTGATTGACTGCGTTGCTAAGCGCCCTGCCAATGATGCGAGCGGGAAGGGGTGTTAACATCAACAGCTTTGCTCCAGACTGGTTCTTGGTTCTTATGATACTCGCGGTCGGAATTCCAAATATGGAACTCGGCTCCAAATTGGCCCGTATAACTGCTCTAGCCTCGATGAGCTTCATTTGACTGGAGTTGAACGCTATGGGTGACGTCACACTCCCTTAGTCCACTTCTTTATACAGTCTGTGAATATAATATGTTATAGATTCATAATGGTGTCACAGACTTGACCACATTAAAAAGAGCAAATTTAAACATTTTCAACCATTTAAACTGGGGTGTGACTTCACTGCTCAGGATCACGTCTGGTACTTGCAGTTAAGAGACTTCTATAAAGAGATAAAACATAAGACTGATCTCAGTAACAATGAGACTATACAAATGTTTATGAGAGTTTACAGCTCTAAAACATAGAATAGTATCATCTTTATATAAACTTTGAGTGGGAGGGCGGGGATGTAACGCATTAGATATAAAACTAAAATGGGTTTTACAGTTTCAGATGGAGAACGGTCAAACATCTGTAGAACCAAACAAGCCACAGATACGTCCAGAGTTTGGAGGATCATTGGAAAAATATAATTCTGCTTTTCATCACATCCCAAATTATGATTTGAAGAGAATATGTCCAGAGTGAGGCCATGTCAGACAGAATGTGGAGGGGAATCACTCACATCTTTTGGATTTGTCTGAAAATAGTACCATTTTGGGATACGGTAAACTCCATAATAGTGAAGATACTGAGATATGTGATCTCCAGAACCTCTGGTCTCATTCTGTTCAATCAGAAAACGCAGAACATTATGACGACTATTTGAATCTGAAGCGACAAAAAAATCAAACTTTTGTTACATCCAGTTGAGAGAAAAACTCATACTGTTCCACAAATGCACAAAGCTTTGACCTTTGACCTCTGACCTGCACGTTTTCCATAAACACAGTAGTCCGTATTGAGTTCGTCTGTTGGCGTTGCCATGTTTGTTTTGGTTCTCTTGGGCACTTCGCCTTTGAATTCCACACAAAGCTGAATGCTGCTCTGTGATTGGTCGTAACAGAGGAAACACAACCTGAATGCTGCTCTGTGATTCGTCCTCACAGAGGAAGCACACCAAGATGGATTCTGGTGAGTTTGTGAATTCACAAATATCGAGAATCCATCTTGCTGTGTAAGATTGTACAACAAGCCCAGTGCTAAAACCTGGTGTAAAGCAGAAATACCCCGATGTGAAGATGGAGGGAACTTGTGAACGAGATCTTTGAGATGTAATGACTCAGCTGAGGACTCAGGAAGAACAATGTGATGAGAAATGGACAAACTCACATTCTATTGTCTAAAGAGTGTTTTTATTATCATCGTGGTATCGGGATTGCTATCGAGTATCGAGTCTATGCCTTAGTATCAAAATAGAGTTTGAGATTTTAGTATCGTGACGCTATCTGCTGACAGAACTTTGTGCCAGTTTTTGTTTCATGTAAATAGGCTGTGTAACTACAGCCCCCCTCCTCCTCTCTCCCTCTCCGTCTCTCCCTCTCCTCTCTCCCTCCCCCTCCCTCTCCCTCTCCCTGTCTCTCCCTCTCCTCTCTCCCCCTTTTCCTCTCATTCCCTCCCCATCTCTCACTCCCCCTCCCTCCCCTAAATGTCTTATTCCGTCTGAGGACAAAGCCTAAACATAGAGACAACAGCTGCAGACCGATTTAACCTGAAGAGTCTAACCCACAACCTCTGAGCAGCACACTTAGAGAGATCAGGAGTCTAACCCACAACCTCCTGACTGAGGAGGAGACAGGATAACCACGATAACCACTCCACTTCCGGTGTTTAGTCCTGGTTTAGTCCTGGTTTAGTCCTGGTTCAGTCTTGGTTCAGTCCTGGTTCAGTCTGATTTAGACCCTGGTTTAGACCTGGTTTAGATCTGGTTTAGACCTGGTTTACTCCTGGTTTAGTCATGGTTTAGACCTGATTTAGTCCAGGTTTAGTCCTGATTTAGTCCTGATTTAGACCTGGTTTAGGCCTGGTTTAGTCCTGGTTTAGACCTAGTTTAGACCTGGTTTACTCCTGGTTTAGTCATGGTTTAGACCTGATTTAGTCCAGGTTTAGTCCTGATTTAGTCCTGATTTAGACCTGGTTTAGGCCTGGTTTAGTCCTGGTTTAGACCTAGTTTAGACCTGGTTTACTCCTGGTTTAGTCATGGTTTAGACCTGATTTAGTCCAGGTTTAGTCCTGATTTAGTCCTGATTTAGACCTGGTTTAGGCCTGGTTTAGTCCTGGTTTAGACCTAGTTTAGACCTGGTTTACTCCTGGTTTAGTCATGGTTTAGACCTGATTTAGTCCAGGTTTAGTCCTGATTTAGTCCTGATTTAGACCTGGTTTAGGCCTGGTTTAGTCCCCTGTTCTAGTCATTGTCTAGTCCTGGTTTAGTCCTGGTTTAGTAGACTAAACCAGGACTGAACCATGTCTAAACCAGGACTATACCTGGACTTAACCAGGACTGAACTGGGACTCCGGCCACATTTCGGTCTGGACTTGGAGGACCACACACAAACTGATAACGTCATGTCTGAGTGAAAACAGATTCTGCATCCAAAAAAATAGTGATTTTTAAAGTGACGAAGACGAGAGGAGGAGAGAGAAGGAGGAGAGGAGAGGAAAGGAGAAGAGAGGAGGAGAGAGAAAGAGGAGAGGAGGAGGAGATAAGGAGGAGAAGAGGAGGAGGGGAGTAGAGGAAGAGGAACAAGAGGAGGAGAGGAGGAAGACAAGAAGACAATGAGAGGAAGAGAAGGAGAGGAGGAGAGGACAGAGTGCATTTTGAGGACGGTTTCTTGGGAGATGAGCACAGGTAGAAACCTGTGATTGGCTGGCAGTGACAGGAGGGCGGGGCCAGGAGGAGATACACACTTCCTGTTTACGTTGATCTAATTCTTTCACATGTTACTGTGATCCAGAGCTGACCTGGTTTATGGTTAATATTTCTGTAATTACTAGGCCTATCCACATGAAACAAAAACTGGCACAAAGTTCAGCGTCTTCTGTCAGTTTAAATAAAAGTCAAATGATTTTTTCACAATAGCTTCATAAAGTAATGCCATTATTCAACCCTAAAGATGTGTGTCATTAGCTGAAAGGACTTTAAGCCATTAAATTAATATAACGAGTTTGTGGAGAATAATGGAGGATAATGAGAAGGTTCAGCATTTGTGGAGCACAAGTTATATAGAGTTATATAGAGTTATATAGAGTTATATAGGCCCGCCCTCTATCCAAAACTATGAGATGTAATTGTTGGTGAGTGAAGAGATTTTGGTCCAGTTTAGCAGTCACATCTCTCTGCCCCGGGCAGCTGTGGCTACACCAGAATCACTGTATAAAACATGACTCTGAAGCTCAGGTCCAGAGCTGTGGGCTGTAGTCATACACTATATATAAATGGACATAGCTAACCTGCTAGCCGCCGTTTTCCAAAAAGGAAGTGAGCATGGACGCGCTTCTGGCTCCATCGACTCCAATTCACTTTCTATTGAAAAACTGTGACTCCTCTCTTTGTAACTGCTACTGTCAGAATCGTCATTTTGGTCTTTAAATGTTCGTATTAACCTGCCCTACATGATCCTAGGTTTTTTATTTCACTATTATGTCCATAAATTAAGATATGAACATTAACAGACAAATCAGACGCCTTCTTTCCGCGAGGTTGCTCCTGCGAGTGTTAGCAACAGGTTTGACTGACAGCATTTCTAAGCGCCCGCTCCCTGCTAAACCAGCGGTGCGAGTGGGAAGGGGAATTACCTTCAAAAGCTTCACTCCAGATTGGCTCTTTGGTTGTTATGATACTTGTGATTGGAATTCCAAATATGGAAGTTGGCTCCGAATTGGCCTCTATAACTGCTCTAGCCTCGATGAGCTTCATTTGCCTGGAGCCGAACGCTATGGGTGACGTCACACTCCCTTAGTCCACTTCTTTATACAGTCTATGGTTGTTAGCATGCTGATGGTTGGAGAAGTCGCTGGCGTAAATTAGCAGCCATGTCTCAATCACTCCACCTTGGGGCAGCTGTGGCTACTCCAGAATCACTGTATAAATCATGAGTCTAAAACATGGACATGTCGTCTGGGTCCAGCGCTGTAGTCTAGAGGAGGTCTGGTCCAGAGGAGGTTTGGTCCAGAGGAGGGGTGGGTTATGACATCACCGCTGAAGAACTACAGGAATGTGCACAGGAAGTGAGGTCATTCACACAGGAAGTGATGTCATGTCTGAACTGGTGACTCGTGTCTTGCAGCAGCTGGTTTGTATCAAAGAGAGATTGTTATGAGAAAGAGAGAAGAGAGGGGAAGAGAGAAAGTGAGAGAGAAAGAGGAGGGAAGAGGAGAAAAGAGGGAGAGAAGGAGAAGTGAGAGAAAGAGAGGGAGAGAAACATCAGGGCTAGAGGATGACTGGAGGAGCTGTATTGTCATCACACCCTTAGACTTTGGCTCCATCTGGTTTGCGTCAGTGTTGATGTGGGAGCATAGACTGTATAAATAAATGGACATAGCTAACATGCTAGTCTCCGCGTTCCAAACAGGAAGTGAGCATGAGCTCGATATCATGACAGGCCTAACCTGATGTGTTTGTTTCTTCTCCAGGATTCGCCCTGCTCAGGTGCTCCCAGGACAGAGCCAGTTTCTCCTGAAGCCCAAATACTACCACAGCCGTAGCACCCAAACCCACAGCACCCACAGCACCCACTCCACCCACTCCACCCACTCCACCCAAGGCCACCCTCAGAGTGGGCACCCACACCTGGACAGAGCCATCCCCCTGTCGGTCGCTCCACACCCATACTATGGTGAGTACCTCCGTCAGACCCATAGGCTATATATATAAATGTACATAGTTAACCTGCTAACTGCCGCGTTCCAAACAGGAAGTGAGCATGGGCGTGCGTCCGGCTCCATCAACTCTGGCTTCATTTCACTTTCTATTGAAAAACTGTGGCCCCTCTCTCTGTAACTGCTGTTGTCAGGCTCGTCATTTTGGTCTTAAAATGTTCGTAATAACTCGCTGTGCATGATCCTCTTGTTTTTATTTTGCTATTGTGTCCATAAGTCAAGATATGACCATTAAAACACACAGATCAGGCGCCTTTTTTCCCCAAGATTTCTCCTGCTAGCGTTAGCAGCAACTTTGATTGACAGTGTTGCTAAGGCTCCAAATTGGCCCCTATAACTGTAGCCTCGATGAGCTTCATTAGACTGGAGCCAAATGCTATGGGTGATATCACACTCACTTAGTCCACTTCTTTATACAGTCTGTGGTTAGATTGTGTCCTCGCAGATCAAGCAGAGTCAGGATCTTTGGCATTCAAACAGGTTCAGACAGACTTCTGCTCAGATGCTGTTTGTCCCTTTTTTCTATATTATTCTATATTACTATACTATAATAATTATTGTCAAAAACCTGCCAGAGGCCGGTGTTCAGGCGAGCTGATCTGCCCTTGCACTCTGCACACGGCTAAACCACAAACACGTGCTGCTTGTGTTTAGCTTGGGACTAAAGAGTCGATTCAGAGGGACAGTCATTAAAAAGAATGACGTTTAGGAACAGGGTTATAATTATGGTTTAGGTTAGGATTAGGAGATGGTTAAAGAGGTTTCTCCTCTCTCTTCTGTCAGTCTGATGTGTCTATGACTGTTCTCTCTCCTCTCTCCCTCTCTCTTCTCTTCCCTCTCTCTTTCTCTTGCCTCTCTTTCGCCCTCATCTCTGTGAGTCTGATCTGTCTCTGACTCTGTTCTCTCTCCTCCCCCTTCTCTTCTCTCCTCTCTCTTTCTCCGTCCCTCTTCTCTTCTCTTTCTCCTCTCTTATAACGCTGTTCCCTCATCAAAAACAGGAGTGAAAAGGTTTTAGATGTCATCCATGCATGTTTGAGTAATCTAGGGATCTCTTCCGGGCCCTATTCGAACCCTCTTTATGGTTAGCAGTACGAGCCTGATGTCTGATGTGTCTGTGACTCTGTTCTTTCTCCTCTCTTCCCTTCTCACTTTCTCTTGCCTCCTTCTCCCTCATTTCTGTGAGCCTGATGTGTATGTGACTTTGTTCTCTCTACTCTCTCCCTCTCTCTTTCTCCCTCTCTCTTCTCTTCTCTCTTTCTCCTCTTTCATCTCTATGAGTCGGATGTGTCTGTGACTCTGTCCTTTCTCCTTTTCTCTTCCCTCTTTCGCCTTCTCTCTTCCCTTTTTTCATCTCTGTCAGTCTGATGTGTCTGTGACTGTTCTCTCTCCTCTCTCTCTCTCTCTCTCTCTCTCTTCTCTTCTCTTCTCTTCTCTTCTCTTCTCTTCTCTTCTCTTTCTTCTCTCTCTCTTCTCTGTAAGTCTGAGGTGCCTGTGACTCTGTTCTCTCTCTTCTCTCTTTCTCCTGTCTCTTTCTCCCTCTCTCTTCTCTTTTCTCTCATCTCGGTCAGCCTGATGTGTCTGTGACTCTGTTCTTTCTGTTCTCTCTTTCTCCTCTCTCTTTCTCCCTTTCTCTTCTCTCTCTTCTCTGTCAGTCTGATGTGTCTGTGACAGTCCTCTCTCCTCTTTCTTTCTCCCTCTCTCTTCTCTCTCTTTCTATCCCTCTCTCCTCTGCCTCTTCCTCTCTCTCTTCTCTCTCTGTCTTTCTCCCCCCTCTCCTCTCTTTCTTTCTCTCTCACTCTTCTCTCTCTCTTTCTCTCTCTTTTGCAGACTCTTGGACAAACACTGACCCTGGAGCTCTGTTTGGACCCAAGTTTTCTGTGGCCAAACTGTTGTTTTAATAAACATTGTCCTGGGTCAGGCTAAGATGAGCGTGTGGCTCACCCGGAGGAACCACATGGCGGCTCGGGCTGCACGACTCGGAGCCTCCTGTTAAAGAGACTGGTGGGGCTCAAAGTGGAGTTGACATGCAGCACACTGGTGGGGCAGGTGGAGGACTTTGAGGCAGTCTGGACAGTGAGGAGGCTCTGTGTTCAGTGAGGGAGGGGCAGTTAGTGCTACACCTGTAGGAGGGCCTGGAACATGTGATGGATGTCCTCTCCCTCTCTCCCTCCCTCCTCTCCCTCTCTCCTCTTTCCCCCCCCCCCTTTCTCTCTCTCCTCTCCCTCTTTCTCTCCCTCTCTATCTCTTTCTCCTCTCCTCTTTCTCTCTCTCTCTGAGTCAGAGTTTCAGAGTTTGTGTCAAAATGACTCTTTTCCTCAGTTTAACTTTTACTGTGACAAAACCAGGCAATAAAACCAGTCTGCTGCATTTACAAACCTCTCTCTCCTCTCCCCCCTTTCCTCTCTCTCGCTTTCTATCACTCTCCCCCTTTCTCTCTCTCTCTCTCTCTCTCTCTCTCTCTTTCTCTCTCTTCCTCCTCTTTTTCTCTCTCCTCTCTTTTCCTCTCATCTCGCCGCTTTGACCCCTCTGCTCTCTCTCATTCACTCATTACCTCCTCTGCTCCCTGCCACACTATCACTCTCTCTCTACCCCTTATTTGTCTCCTTCTCTCCTTTTCTCTCCTTCTCTCTGTCTCTGTCTCTCCCTCTCATC
>KN483147.1:0-23819 GCA_000787095.1 Periophthalmodon schlosseri | reverse complement strand
CAATTCTCCATAAATATACAAAAACATGATACAAAACTGTACACAGCAACTTGACAAACCTGATGTGATGTGCAGTAGTTTCATTAGTGGGATGCAGCTGATTGTGATGTGATAGTGCTCTGAAGGGGGAGTGACTTAGCATGGAGAGCAAAGGGAGTGGAGACTCAGAGCGTTAAAAACAAAAGTGAAACTTATAAGACATGTTAATACGTTATTTTGGGGCGAATATAGCATTTTCAAAACAATAAAAGGAAACATGGTGATCTAAATATGTTATGTGTTACAGTTAATACCCCATAGAAGTAAAATACCCCCTCTTTAATACGCCATAGAAGTAAAATACCCCCTCTTTAATACGCCATAGAAGTAAAATACCCCCTCTTTAATACGCCATAGAAGTAAAATACCCCCTCTTTAATACGCCATAGAAGTAAAATACCCCCTCTTTAAAGGTGCACTGTGTAACTTTTTTGGTAGTGGGTCTTGTCATGGAGATGTTATTGTTTGGCCTAAATGTTCCACATTACAGCATTACGCATATCCAGCTTGCATTTATTTAATTGCTGTGTTTCAGGTGATGTCATAACATTGTATTGGTCAATCAAATTTAACACAGATGGAGCAGATAAAGTGAATCTTGTTCAAACACAGATGTGTGTTGTAACACAGTGAGTTCTTGGGTCTAGTCTCTAATAGAAATGATCAGGTTCAACATTAGTGAATTTACCTTTTGGATATTTCATAGCAAAGTACAATGTAATCAATAGAACTGTGTGTGACCCCTGACCCCATCTGGAGTATGACATCATCACAGTCTACAGTCTGAAAAACAATTCTTACAAGAATATTTATTGCTCAAAAATGCCTGTCAAAAACATGCTTTGCTATTGTCAACTGGCTCACCTCTCCATAGATCTGACCTGTAACTTGTAGATAGATTTTAATAGGTTTAATCCTATACTGTTGAATATTCCAGCCAAATCAATAACATCTCCATGGAGACATGGAGGTGTAAAATCCCAGAGCAGAGGAAACGCAGATTTTCAACCCAAAGTGAATTTGTTTGGTCATTAGGTCAGCCTGGACACTACAGCATCTGACCCTGTCCCAGTATTTCTATGTCAGATTGTGTTGAAGCAAAGCTCTTTTAAAGCCTTAGACAGACAGAGCAGTGCCTTTCATTAGCATCACACCTCCAAGGAATATTGATGACATCAGCAGCAAACCGTCAATTTCTGTACATATTGCTCAGTCTAATATCTCTCCCTCTCTCCCTCCCTTTCTCTCCCCCCTCCCCCCCTCTCTCTCTCTCTCTCCCCTCTCTCTCTCTCTCCCTCTCTCTCCCTCTCGGTCTCTCTCTCTCTCTATGTGTCCCTCTCTATGTCCCCCCATCCCTCTCACTCTCAGGGGGGAACCACACTGGGAGGATAAAGGTGGTCTTCACTCCGACCATCTGTAAGTTCACCTGTGTGGGCGGAGCCTGCAGAAACACCTGTCACCAAGGCAACACCACCACCATCATCAGCGAGAATGGGCGATCGACGGACACACTAACAGCCCCCAACTTCAGAGTGGGTCAGTGTGCTTCACCTGTACATCTGTGTGTGAGGACGTGTGAGTGTGTGTGTGTGTGTGGCGTGTGACGGGGACACTTCACCCATACGTGTGTGTGGAAGCCTCTCCTTCACCTGTACGTGTGTGTGTGTGTGTGTGTGTGCTTGTATATGTTCTAGAGACATTTGGTCCCGTGACATTTAGCCTGTTAGCCACATTAGCATATTTAGCGTGCTCAGTGTTTATCATAATTAATGTGTCCCAGAGCTAATCGTAGCATCACGCTAACTGTCCCCTCCGTGTTTGGTCTCATACATGTTTAATGGCACATATGTCAGAGCGCACGCCCCGAGGACACGGTGTGTGTGTGATTGTGTGTGTGTGTGTGTGTGTGTGTGTGTGTGTGATGGGGACACTTCACCTGTACGCGCGCGCGCGTGTGTGTGTGTTTGGATGTTTGTGCTCAGTATTTCCCATAATCCCATGGGTGTGGCATAGTCATGGATCTGGGACAGGCCTGGACTCGTTGGGTCTTGTGGTTTTAGCGCCTGAGTGCAGAGTCTGAAGTCTGAAAATCAAAGTTTATTTCAACTCCAAAACAGAAACGCTGCCTCCTGTGTAGTCCTGGTTTTACCTGGTTTAGTCTTGGTTTAGTCTTAATCTAGTCAGTCCTGGTTTAATCCTGGTTACACTTGGTTTAGTCCTGGTTTAGTCCTGGTTTAGTCCTGGTTTAGAGCTGGTTTAGTCCTCACGTTGGTGCTTGTTTAGTCCTGGTTTAGTCCTGGGTTAGGCCTGTTTTAGTAATTTTTTAGTCTTTGTTTAATCCCTGGTTTAGCCCTGGACTCTTGGTTCAGTCCTGGTTAAGTCCTCACTTAGTCCTGGTTTAGTTCTGGTTTAGTCATGGTTTAGTCCTGATTTAGACCTAGTATTAACTTGTTTAACCCATTGTTGTCCTTGGTGTGCCATCTGCAGTGGTGTGCCATCTGCCCTGTATAAATGGAGGAAAGTGCAGCTCTCGGGACAAGTGCCAGTGCCCGCCCACTTTCACCGGGAAATTCTGCCAGATGCCCGTTCACCACCAGGGGGAGCAGCAGTACCACCAACCGCAGCAGCAGCAATATCAGGTGGCAGACACAGGGGGCGCTGCAGGGACACAGGTCCACTCCACACACACCCTGCCCCTCACCTATGGCAATGGACACACCCCAGGTAACAGCACACACTCCAGGTAACAGCACACACCCCAGGTAACAGCACACACCCCACGTAAAAGCACACACCCCATGTAACAGCACACACCCCACGTAAAAGCACACACCCCATGTAACAGCACACACCCCACGTAAAAGCACACACCCCATGTAACAGCACACACCCCACGTAACAGCACAATTTACACACTAGGAAGGCATTTAAACTTTCATTAAACAAAATAAAAGGTGTTGTCATTTATTTTTATTTGTAAAATAATAACTATTGTGTAATTTGACAAGTTTTGTCCCTTGTTTATAATATAGTTGCTAGGTGACGGTAATCTCCGTGTACATCACATCTGCTCATGTTGACAGGAAGTAAAATTATAAACTTGATGGATTTAAAAAAAAATAGAAATATTTGCATATGTAGTAGTAAGCAGGCTGCAGTAGTGTCAAAATCACATCCAGATCAGGAACAAAATGGCAGCAGTTAGGATCTCCTGTCCTCTGTGAGACCTAAATCTCACTCCCTGTGTGTCAGACGCCCTGCCCATGTTTCAGATGCCCTCCCTGTGTCTCCATGGGGTCTTATTCTTCTTCTTCTTCCACTCTGCCTCTTCAGTTCATAATCCCAGTTACGTGAACGTCCACGTCAAACATCCTCCGGAGGCGTCGGTCCAGGTGCACCAGGTGTCACAGGTGGACAACTTCAGCCCCGCCCACCTCTCACCTGGCTCTTCAGGCTCCGCCCCCTCCTCCCCGGGCTCCTCCCTCCTGTACCCACCTGGCTCCTCCTACTCGTACTACAGTTACAAATTGCCTCCTCATTCAGTTTATCCAGTGTCCAAGAACACTTTGGGCCGGTGCTTTCAGGAGACCACCGGCACACAGGTAAGACACTAATATTACAAACACAAACTATATTATTGATACTTTGCAGCTGATGATAATGCTAACTGAAGGCACTACTCTGTCTGAAGCTCTGTTACTGAAGTTAGACTGTAATCTGAGCTTTATTTTAGCACAGTCTGACCATAAAGAACTGACTTATCTGAACTACAACAGGTGAGCTGATTTGTGCTGTTAAACAAGTCCCTCTCAAATAACATTACAGTCACAAGCTAGCTAGCGTTAGCCCACAGTTTTTCAGTGAGTCACTCTCACCTTTTTGTTGAAAATCAAATTTCTAAACAGGACCATAAACGCTCGGACTGATCACAAGCTCCTGAAAATGTGCTCTTTAAATCACTTCAATTCTTCTTTAAACTTTTTTTGTCCCTGTTTGCTAATGTGTGCATTGTGTCACCATGGTAACAGCTTAACATTCCACCACAGATATACATGTAGAGCCCCCCAGCATGATGTCACTGCAAAGTATCAATAGTTTGTGTTCACATTCTAGAATTTGATGATGTCATAAGTTCAGATGGAGGGCAGGGGTGTATATAACTAAAGTAAAAGTACTTTTCATATTATAGTAGTAACATCCTGACTAAAGTTTCCAAGTTCAAGCTTTGGCTTTGAGCAAATAAAAATAAATACACAAAATTCAAAAGAAAACTTAAGAAATGGATTTGTATTGTTACTGTGACCAAAATATGAATCATTTTTCATCTATATCACTATATTTAAACTTTAACAAATGAACACTTGTGTGAAATACTTTTACTTTTGACTCTTAAAGTACATTTTTAAACAGGTACTTAAATACTTTTATTTAAGTAAGTTTTTTCATGTGATACTTTGACTTTTACTTGAGTAACTTTTTACCTCTGTATTGGTACTTTTACTTAAGTAACAAAATTGAGTACTTCATCCAGCATTGAACTACAGGGATTTGAAAGTGCTGATGTCATGTGAACTCAGACTATAGTTACTGTTGATGTATTAATGAAGTTTCGTGTTATACTTGACTTTATTTGATATTTAAGCCTTTTCTCTCATCTGGCCTCAGTGTGGTAAAGTCCTGCCTGGGCTTTCGAAGCAGGAGCAGTGCTGTAACTCCATCGGGACGTCCTGGGGCTTCCACCAGTGCAACAAATGTCCCAACAAACCAGGTACTCTCTTTAAGTGTTACCTTCAATAGCCTCGCTCCTGATTGGCTCTTTGGTTGCTATGATACTCACGGTTGGAATTCCAAATATGAAACTTGCCTCCAAATTAGCCGCTATATCTGCTAGCCTCGACGTGCTTAATTTGGTTGGAGCCGAGCGCTGTGGGTGACGTCACACTCCCTTAGTCCACTTCTTTATACAGACTGTGGTAATGATCAGTGTTTTAAATTTCTTGAGGGACCCCCAACACATGGCCTGGGGACCCCCAACACATGACCCAGGGAACCCCAACACATGGCCCAGGGACCCCCAGAGGACCTCAGTTTGAGAGTGGTGGATATGAACTGTTTCAAATTTAGATCCAGAGCCCTGAGTGACAAGTATGGAAATGTGTCACCTCCACACTGTATTTAGTCCTCTCCCAGGTTTAAATAAAGATATTATATCTGAGCTGTTACAGCACAGGCTCTGAGTCCAGTGAAGAGTGGACCTTAGAAACACAGAGGAACAGCACCTCAAACAGAAAATGAGACTGAACCTCCCTGGAGTTTATCCAGGGGTTTCAGCGTCCTGTTTATAGGCGCCATTTTGAGAACTCTTCAGCCTTCAAGAGATAAAATATTTAGTTTGGGATTTTAAATTGAATTGAATCATTTTGAAACCCATGGATGTTCTGTTAATGCCAGTGTAAATTTGAAAACTAAACATATTTCTGTTATAATGATCCCACATGTGTCTGCTCTGCTTCAGCGTTGCCTCTGATCGACTGTCCTCACGGATACAGGAGGGTCAACGCCTCTCACTGCCAAGGTACTGACCACAACTCACCGTTCATTTTAACTTTACAGAGCACAGAATAAACCATGGACATATAAAAACATCTGAACCAAAGATGGCGTTGTGTTGTTCAGTGCCCTGAGCTCATTGGTGCGAAAGGCTAAAAAAGATGTTTTCTTCTGCATTACATCCTCAATACTGGCCTCATGCCTTTCATGACACCCAGAGCTCTTTACAGTGTGCCCCCTGTGACACCTGATATTCCCAGCAGTCTCCCATCCAAGTACTAACCAGGCTTAGCTTCTGAGATCTGACTAGATCAGGCCACAACGTGCACCATGTGACCAGTTCTGACCAATCAGAGTGATAGCTGCTAGAGCGGAGTTAGCGCAGGTTCAGAATGGGGCTGGGCTAAATCTAAAGCTTTGAGGATTTAAAAATTCTAAAATGTTCATGTTGTGAAAATTCAGAAGAATCCTACAGAATCGTCCCCCTCAAACACGGGCAGTTTGAATTCACATGAACACATTGTGCTCTATAGTCAGGTCAGAGGTCAGTTGCACTAACTCTCACCCTCTCTTACACTGTGCTCTATGGGAGCTGCAGTACCTGGGGTGGCCACTAGTCAATCTCACCCAGGACAAAGGGGGACTGTCTTATCCAGGTCTTATTATAGATCCATGGAATAAACATGTTTTTCTCATAAGAACTCTGTCTCAGTAATGACTGGTGCAACACAGGGGCAAAGTGCTTGGTCCTGTATGTTTGTAGTGATGTGATTGGTTCAAATTTGATGCACGCCCACCCACCTGAGGCAGCATCATCAGGACATATCTGGGGTCAAAAGTTGTTCAAATAATTTTCATAAGCCGAGCTCTTAATGAACCGGCCATTCTGAAAGCATCAAAATCGGGGTATTCTTTCTAAACATGGTTGGATTTAGACAAACCCAATGCAGCGTATGTGTATTTCGATGACCTTGATATAATGATGTGTAGAATAAACTTGTATCTTTACAAGTTTATTCTACACAGTTTATTATGGAGTGTGCCGTTCTGTGGTCCCAAGGGTTGTGAGGGCCCTTCATCTCTGCTTTCTGTTTTAACTGATTTCATATTCCTCTTCAGATGTAGACGAGTGCATGGTTCCCGGGATCTGTCCGAATGGAAACTGTCTGAACACAGTAGGAAGTTACCGATGCTCGTGTCACTCTGGGTTCATGCCCGACCCCAGCCTCACCCTCTGCATGCGTGAGTCTATTTGAACTTCAATATTTTACATTTACAAAACCTGTTTTCCCTAAACACATCCTCCAAATGCAGCTCCTCGTGATGTGTTCAGGTGCGGGTTTTCTGAGTTTTTCTTGTCTGCAATGCTGGTTTATTCTTGTAGTTTGTAGTTGACAACAAGCATGTTTTAAGGAGATTTGAGTAACATATACACAAAATAATTAAATACTTTTTGTTCTGTGGTAGAGCTGTAACTAGTAATGTGATAAAATAGTGATTGTCAACTATTTAAGGCCACAGTATGTAACTTTTTAGCTAATTAATAGACTAAATTAGAAGCATGTTTTTTTCATTTTGATTATGTTTATTGCACTGGAAAAAATGCGTCTTCACTGTGAGCGGGCTCGCATCTCCACAAACCTGACTCTTGGCCTGGTTTGGAGGAGGGGCTCTTCGTGTTTGTTTCCATGGAAATGTTGTTCCTTTATAATATTCCACATATTCTCCATGGAGAATGTGAAAGTGCCTTCGGTCCCCACATTACAACCTTTACTTGGTTAAAAATGTAACTAACCCGTATTTAAGGATTGACCACTCGACAACTAAAATAGATAAATAAATCCATCCCTGCAGACAGGTGTTTGTAATCAGAAACACCTGGCTGTAATCAGGGCAGTCCTGAGTGATGTCGCTTAGTACTTCAAATTGCAGAGGCCACTGGAGGCAGCACACACGTGCACACAAGGTGCAAATGTACAATGTTTGCACTAAAGTTGCCAAAATTGATGAGGAACAGTAGATAATGCTATTAAAACTGCATATACACACTTTAAACTGACCATTCTCTGGAAACATGCTCGTCTTTGTGTCTGGTGTAACTCTTTGGTGAAGGGTCTCTCTCTCTTTCTCTCTCTCTCTCTCTCTCGCTCTCTCTCTCTCTCTCTCTCTCTCTCTGTTGGGTTTGGCGGTCCCTCTCTCTGTGGTTGTGGGTCCGGTGGTCTCTCCTCTCGGGGTCTGGTGTTCCCTCTCTCGTGGTGCAGACGACCCCTCCTTCCCCCCTGCTCCGCCCCCTGTCCCAGAAGAGAAGGGGGCGTGTTTCCGATTGGTGGGCTCCGGCCGGCAGTGTCTCCACCCAGTGTCAGCTCAGCTCACCAGGGCCCTCTGCTGCTGCAGCGTGGGTAAAGCCTGGGGCCCCCACTGTGACCGTTGCCCCTCCCCTGGAACAGGTAAGACACGCCCACTCTAACTCTAACCCCGCCCCTGGTACAGGTAAGACACGCCCACCGTAAAGGTAAACTCCGCCTCCGAACAGGTAAGACACGCCCACTCTAACTCTAACCCCGCCCCTGGTACAGAAAAGACATGCCCACCGTAAAGGTAAACTCCGCCCCTGAACAGGTAAGACACGCCCACTCTAACTCTAACCCCGAAACCCCGAAACCTTATTGATACTTTGCCGTGACATCATGCTGCGGGGTTCTTCATGTTTCTCTATGGAGAAATGTTCAGCAGTTACCATGGTGACACAATGCACGCATTTTAAGAGTCTTTTAAGAGCTTGTGATCAATCTAAGCATTCATGGTCCTGTTTAAGAGTTTGATTTTCAACAAAAAGGTGAGAGCGGCTAACTGAAAAACTGCTGGCTAATGCTAGCTAGCTTGTGACTGTAATGTTATTTGAGAGGGACTTGTTTAACAGCACAAATCAGCTCACCTGTTGTAGTTCAGCTAAATCAGTTCTTTACGGTCAGATTGTGTTAAAATAAAGCTCAGATTAAAGTCTAACTTCAGTAACAGAGCTTCAGAGAGAGCAGTGCCCACAATTAGCTTCACCCAGTTATCCCTCATGTCATAATTTTGATGACATCAGCTGTAAAGTATCAATACAACAGAGTATCTCCTAAAGTATTGTAAAAAGCTTGTGGTTTTGGCTGAACAGGCAACTGACAAGTCACATCCTCCCATAGAATCCATTTTATTTGTGTTATCACATGACGTCAGTGCTGTGGTGAGAACATCCTCCATTTGCTTCATTAGATCAGTACTACTTCATATAATGTATCCTGTGTCCTTGTCCACTGTTTAACTTGATAAACTCTTGTCTTTTTGTAGCTAAGTTCAAGGAGATCTGTCCTGGAGGAATGGGCTACACCGTCCTCCCAAACCCAGTGCATAAGCCCATGGTGCCCCAAGAGCCAGTGCATCCGATCCCAGCTGTACAGAGACCCCAGCCCCAACCGGAACCACAACCAGAACCACAACCAGCTCCACCACCGGTCCCAAGGCCAGCCCCTGCTCCTCTGCCCACCCCCGAGAGCCCGGTGGTGGCTTTCGGGTACACAGAGCAGCCCCTCCCAGGTCAGATCCACAGCTGAGGTTTAGTCCAGTCCAGTAGGCTGTGTTCTCGTGACATCAGCACATTGTAGAATCCTATTGATACTTTGCAGTGACATCACACTGAGGGTGTTCTACGTGTATGCCTATGGTGAAATGTTCAGCAGTTACCATGGTGACACAATGCACACATTAGCAAATACAGCAGCATTTTCAGAAGCCTGTGATCAATCCGAGCGTTCATGGTCCCGTTTAGGTCCTGTATCAACAAAAAGGTGAGAGTGACTAACTGAAAAACTGTGGGCTAATGCTAGCTAGCTTGTGAGTCTAATGTCATTTGAGAGGGACTTGTTTAACAGCACAAATCATCTCACCTGTTGTAGTTCAGATAAGTCAGTTCTTTATGGTCAGACTGTGTTAAAACAAAACTCACATTAAAGGCCCCATATCACTCTATTCTCGGATCTCTGTTATAATGTTTCCTCATCAAACATACCTGGAGTTGTGTTTTGTTTCATTCACACATGTTTAACACACAAACCCTGCATATTTAGCCTGAGTTCTTCTCTGTGTTTTTAAACTCCATACACCTTCACTAAAATAATTTGGATCGTCAACAGCCCTGGAATTGCCAGTCTCTACTGAACTAAAGGGAAAAGGAGATGTTAACATGAAAACTACCGCTTTATGACATCACAAGGTGGAACAGAGCATTTTGAGCTTTGGAGATGTAGACAGACTAATAATAAAGGGTTACTCAAATATGTGTGAATGAAACACACACAACTCCAGGTTTGTTTTTGAGGAGTTAACAGCATTATAACATGGTTTAAAGCTCACAAGTGTTTATTTTGTGTAATATAGGACATTTTAAAGTTTAATAGCGCCTTTGACAGGGCAGCGCCTTTAATTAGCATCACACCCCCATGAAATGTTGATGACATCAGCTGCAAAGTATCAATAGTTTAACGTGAGCTGGAGACAGGTCAGAATCCTCAGATGGAGTTTGCTGTGTAACTGTCAGATTATAGATGTGTTGGCCTGGTTTATGGTTAATATTTCTGTATTACTGGGCCTATCCACATGAAATAGATCTGGTTTAGTCCTGCTTTAGTCCTGGTTCAGTCCTACTTTAGTCCTGCTTTAGTCCTGGTTTATGTTTAACATCTCTGTAATTTCTGTGCCTATCCACATGAAACAAATAACTGGCCCAACATTCTTCTGTAAGTATAAACAAACTAAAGTGATTTTGAAGTGGGACTTTTTAAAACCACAATTCAAAGTATCCGTTTTATAAGTACCTAATGAACATCTGTGCATTAGTCATTTTATTTTCCAAGTTCAAAATAAACCAAACCAAATCCAAACCATGTCAGACCCGAGGAGATGAAAGTGCAGACGGAGCCGAGACAGCGGCGCCTGGCAACTCCAAACCCACCACAACAATGAGCTGGATCAGTGTAATAACAGCTTCACCTCAATGGGACCAAACCAGGACTAAACCGGGTCTAAACCAGGTCTAAACCAGGTCCAAACCCACCACAACAATGAACCGGATCAGTGTAATAACAGCTTCACCCCAACAGCCAACAGCCATGGAATTTAATACACAAACACTACACAGGCAAAACCAGGACTAAACTGGGTCTAGACCAGGTCTAAACTAGGTCTAAACCAGGACTAAACCAGAGACTAAATCAGGACTAAACCAGGTCTAAACCAGGAGTAAACCAAGACTAAACCAGGTCTAACCCAAGTCTTTCTTCTTGTTTGTTCAGAGTTGATTGAGAAAACGTCTCCTCCAGCTCCAGTGGAGATCCTCCCCTCCAATGCAGGACAGGACCTGGCACCAACACAGCATGCAGGTATGTGCTACTACTACCACTACTAATATTACTACTATTACTACTACTACTATTGCTACTACTAGTACTACTACTACTGCTACTAATTCTACTACTACTACTACTGCTACTAATGCTACTACTGCTACTACTACTGCTGCTACTACTGCTAACCAAACGAGTCAAAACAAACATGGTGACACCGACAGACGTATTTCAGCCTGTTTTATTTCATGAAACATGCAGACAAAGTGTAGAACTCAAGTCCCTCAAGTCATGGGCCTGGTGTTCTCCAGGTCAGATATACATAAGGTGAGGTTCTGGGGTTTGGCTGTGCTCTCTGCGGCTGTGGTGGTTCTGCTGCTCCTGTGGTTTTAACCCCGTCATTACCAAAGTGGCTCCTGAACCAGCCTCAGAGTGCAGACGAAATGAACAGGGATCACGATTTGTTTTAGATTTAGTCAAAGGGCCATGAAGAACGTCTACTGCCACTTCTACCATTAACAACACCCAAATGTCCGCACTACTCCCTACAGGGGGCACTATTTAGGGGTCACGTCATTTTGAGCAGTGTCCGAGTGATCAACTGGTGAGAAAATAATGCACTCAAAATTTCCCACAATGCACCTTGAAAAATAGTGTCCAGCGCTCGTCACTAGGGGTCAGTACAGGCTACAATGCGTTAAAAAAACTGCAGTAGTCAGTGACAGGTCTTTAACTGGACACAACACGACTGAATGAAGCAGATAGAAGCGCTGGTTTATTGCACCTTTGATCCAGATTATGAATAAAACACTCTTAAATAAACCACTGCTGTGTAAAGTTGCTAGCGTTAGCCGCTTACCTTAGCTTGAGCTGTTAACAGAGCAAGAAATTCCACATTTCAGAGAAAAAGAATCCAGTCGTGAGATCCAGCTTGATAAAAACTTGATTGTATGATTTTTATTAGCCCATAAAGACTTGTACCAGTCCAATCTGATCATTATTTATGACACAAATCAAGTTTTATCAGAGTTTAGCCTTTAGACTTTTTTTCACCCAGACGCCAGAGTCACATGACCTGAATGTAGTGAGCTGTGTGTCTGAATCTCTCTGTGAATAAGGCTCTATAGAATCCACTAAAGAGTGCAGGTCTGTGGAGTGAGTGAGGGGTCAGGGGTGGGGGGAGACATTCAGACACAGCCCTAGTCTAGTAGGATAGTATTAAACACCTAATAACTCACCACACGCTTTGACAAAACTTTACAAAGACAAGTGGGACTGGAGCCATATCCTGTTTCCTTCAGACGGCGTGAGTGACAGGCGGATTACCCAGTCAGAGAGACGCATGCTCCGTTTGGGTCAAAACAAACATGGAGGTTTAACCTAACAGCTTCTGCTACTCCTACTACTACTTGTACGACACTTCTTAAGTACCCAAAAGTGTAAAAATAATAATAATAAAATCCAAACATAAACAAGAATAATTGAAAAGGGAAAAATTCTTTGTATATATAACCATTTTTGTGTTGTATTTCAGAGGTGGATGAGTGCCAGATAAACCCGTACATCTGTGGACCAGGACTCTGCTACAACTCTGCGCAGGGCTTCACCTGTCACTGCCCTGACGGGTATCACCATGACGACCAGCTAAATACATGTACAGGTGAGGACAGGACTGGGTCTGGACCAGGGCTGAACCAGGACTAAACCAGGACTGAACTAGGCCTAAATCAGGCTTGAACCAGGTCTGAACCAAGTTGGAACCAGGACTAAACCTGGGACTAAACCAGGACTGTACCAGGATTGAACCAGGACTAAACTAGGATTGAACCAGGTCTGAACCAGGACTGAGCCAGGACTGAACCAGGACTAAACCTGATACTAAACCAGGACTAAACCAGGATTGAACCAGGACTAAACCAGGACTGAACCAGGACTGCATCAGAACTGAACCAGGACTGAACTAGGACTGAACCAGGACTAAACCAGGACTAAACCAAGATTGAACAAGGTCAGAACCAAGACTGAACCTGGACTGAACCAAGACTAAACCAGGACTAACCAGCTCTGAACCAGGACTAAACAAGGTCTGAACCAGGACTAAATCAGGTCTAATCCAGGACTGAACCAGGTCTGAACTAGGACTAAAGCAGTCAAAATTCCAGCCTGATTTTATCTGTAACATGAAACCTGAGCCCCTGTGTACATGATGCTGTCGTGATAATAACTCCACACCTGCTCATGCAAGTCCCAGGTGAGAGTCTAGACTTTATTGGGATCAAAGGTGGTCTTGCCTGGTCCGGCCGGTCTGAATAGTCCCTCTGTGAGTCTTGGTTCAGTCCCAGGTCTGGGTCAGGACTGGAGCAGCACTTTTCAGTCAAATCTCATTTAGTTTGGTCTTCACATGGTCACATGACTCACCTGTGGATTATTACAAAGTCTGAGCCACAGACTGTGTATAGAAGTATACTAAGTCACCCATAGTGTTCGGCTCCAGTCAAATGAAGCTCATCGAGGCTAGAGCAGTTATAGGGGCCAATTTATAACCGAGTTCCATATTTGGAATTCGGACCACGCGTATCATAGCAACCAAAGAGCCAATCCAGAGTGAGCCTGTTGAACTTCTCGCCCACACTGCTGGTTTAGCAGGGAGCAGGCGCTTAGCAATATTGTCAATCAAACCTGTTGCTAACGCCAGCGGGAGTGACCTTGGGGAAAGAAGGCGCCTGATTTGTCTTATATTAATGTTCATATCTTGATTTAGGGACAAAATAGTGAAATAAAATACCAGGATCATGTAGGGCAGGTTAATACGAACATTTTAAGACCAAAATGACGAGTCTGACATCAGCAGTTACAGAGAGAGGGCCCACAGTTATTCATGTAAAGTGAATTGGAGCCAGAGTCAGTGGAGCCGGACGCACCCATGATCAGTTCCAATTTGGAACACAGTGGCTAGCAGCTTAGCTATGTCCATTTATATATACAGTCTATGGTCTGAAGTGAAACTGGACTGGAGCATGTGACCATAAGGAGCATAAAGAGCTGCTGATATCCAAGCTAGTTTTTTTGGATAAGGGACTGCGACCAGCTTATCTATTTTAAAGGTTCACCAAGAAACTTTTATTCACCAGCTGCTTGTCTCCATGGAGATAATATGTCTTTGCCTGGGGTGTTCCGCAATATTATATTAAACTAATCTGTTTCGCATGTATTCAATTACAGATTTTTTATTGTCCAAAATACTCTGAAAAACCTGCATTCTTACTGTGATCAAGCTTGCCTCTCCACAGATTGGACCTGTAACTTGGGCTGGTGGCGACATATGCTTGTCTCCATCTACTATGATAGATAAGTCTAATGCCATACTGTGGAACATACAGGTCACATCTTGTATCGTAGCTTGGACAATTACGGAATACTTAAAGAGGGGGTATTCTGCAAAATTGTCTTTTTGGATTTTTCTACCATGTTATAATGTTGTTCCTTCATCAAAAACATGTTTGAATAGGTTTTAAATGTCATCCATGCATGTTTGAGTAATCTAGCGATTTCTTCCAGGCCTTATTCAAACCTTCTGTACAAGGCTCCGCCCACAAGCCTACGTCGCCCATGTCCCATACGAGACAATTCTCTATAAATATACAAAAACATGATACAAAACTGTACACAGCAACTTGACAAACCTGATGTGATGTGCAGTAGTTTCGTTAGCAGGTTGTGTTGTGATAGAGGTCTGAAGGTCTGACTAAGCATGGTGAGCAAAGGGAGGGGGGGACTCTGTCAAAAACGAAAGTGAAACTAATAAAACATGTTAATATGTTGTTTTGGGCGAATGTAGCATTTTCAAAACAATAAGGTAAAGGTAAAAAGGTAACATGGTGATCCAAATATGTTATGTGTTACAGTTCATACTAGAGATGTGTGGGTTGACTTCTGACCCGCAGGGTCTGCAGGTAACCTGCGGGTCGGGTTGGGGTGGGCTGAAAAAAAATCTATTTATTGCGGGGCGGGTTGGGGTGGGTCATTTTTTCACAGAAGTAAAATATGGAGGCTATTATTACTATAGCCTATAAAATATTTTAAAACAAACTAATATTAATCTACATTGGCCTATGTTTGATTATGTTTGATAATAAAGTTTACGTAGGCACGTAACAGGCGCAATTAACCTATAACTTGCGTGTCCCCTTTAAGCAGCATTGCGGGCCACCCACATGCCCCACATCAGCCAGTTACAACCATGTGCCACAATAAACAGAGCCAAAAATAAGCGATTTGGAGATGAAAGATGACGTATTATTTTGTTTTGAAAGAAAAATGCAGCTGGTTCAACATATTGACGGATTCATTCCCATTATGTCTGTTTTCAAGCACTTTTTTTGCTAAAATAAAGCTGCATTTATTGACGTATATTTACAATGTATTTAATGTTTGCGGGCCGGGGCGGGCCATACATTATCAGAAATGCAGAACCTGCGGGATGGAAAAAAGCCCGACCCATGCATCTCTAGTTCATACCCTATGGAAGTCAAATACCCCCTCTTTAATACCCCATAGAAGTCATATACCCCCTCTTTAATACCCAATAGAAGTCAAATAGCCCCTCTTTAAGAATAGTTGTAAAGACTGCAGAGGCCGGTTTGACCACAGTCTCTGCTCTGGCAGCTGTAGATGTGATTAAAGGAGGAAGGAGCAGATTACACTGCTATTTCTGTAGAGACATGTTTGTTTGTGGTGGTCATATGTCTTGAGTTAATATACAGATGTTGTGGTGTGTCAGATGCCCTCCCATCCTCTTAGATCCCTGTAGTGTTAGACTGAGATGGGGGCAGGTCAAATGTCTCTAGTGAATCTGCAGATGTTGTGGTGTGGTTGGATAAATATAGCAGAAGATTGGACCTAAACCAGGACTACACCAGGACTAAACAAGGACTAAATCAGGATAAACCAAGACTATATAGCAGAAGATTGGACCTAAACCAGGACTACACCAGGACTAAACAAGGACTAAATCAGGACTAAACCAAGACTAAACCAGGACTAAACCAAGGACTGAACCTGGACTAAACCAGGACTGAATCAGGACCTAACCAGTTCTAAACCAGGGCTAAACCAGGACTAAACCAGGACTAAACCAGGACTAAAACAGGACTAACTCAGGGCTACACCAGGACTACACCAGGACTAAACCAGGACTACATCAGGACTAAACCAGGACTAAAACAGGACTAACTCAGGGCTACACCAGGACTACACCAGGACTAAACCAACACCTAACCAGGACTAAACCAGGACTACACCAGGAGTACACCAGGACTGGATCAGAACTGGATCAGAACTGAACCAGGACTAAACCAGGGCTACACTAGGACCTAACCAGGTGTAAACTAGGTCTTAAACAGGACTAAACTAGGGCCAACCCATGTCTTAAACAGGACCAGTACTAAACCTTTGTGTATGTTTCAGATGTGGACGAGTGCCTGCAGAGTCCCTCCCTGTGCTCTGGGGGGCGCTGTACAAACACAGAGGGCAGTTTCTGGTGCCAGTGCCCCAGAGGATTCACTGTGGACGAGGACGGGAGCCATTGCGTCGGTAATAATCAAATCTTAACTTTATCAAGACAACTCAAGGTTTTGGAGAAATATCAGTTCTAAGGTAACACTGGCATCTGTGTGACGGGCCTGCTCTTAAAGGTCATATATTACACAAAATGGACTCTTATGAGCTTTAAGCCATGTTATAATGCTGTTAACTCCTCAAAAACATACCCAAAGTTGTGTTTTGTTTCATTCACCCATGTTTGAGTAAACTTTATTATTAATTCACACATGTATGAGTAAACCTTTATTATTAGTCTGTCTACATCTCCAAAGCTCAAAATGCTCTGTTCCACCTTGTGATGTCATGAAGTGGTAGTTTTCAAGTTAACAGCTCCTTTTCCCTTTAGTTCAGGAGAGATTGGCAATTCCAGGGCTGAAATGATCTTGATTGATGATTTTAGTGAAGGTGTATGGAGTTTAAAAACACAGTGGTGCACTTCCTGTATTACCACATGGCATCACAAGGTGGAACAGAGTGTTTTCTGTGTGAGAGAAAAACTCTATAAGCCTAAATATGCAGGGTTTGTGTGTTAAACGTGTGAATGAAACAAAACACAACTTCAGGTGTGTTTATGATGAGGAAACAACATTATAACATAGATCAGAGACAGAGTCATATGGGACCTTTAATATCACAACGAGGGATGCACTGATACCGATACCAGCTTCACATATTGATGCCAAACCTAGAAAACTGTACAGATCCGTTCCATGATATTGGCTGAGCGATTCCCAGGTTGGGTTTAGCACTGACGGGCTGATGTCACTTCATGTTTAAACTGTTATACATACAAAGCAGTCCTGTACTTATTCTCTAGTTATTTGCAGTTCCAGATCCATTTTGTAATATGTCCTCTGCAATTTAAGGAAATAAATTCCATTTTAAAGCTGCATTATGTAACTTTCTTGTTGGAGGGACTGCCAACTGTTTGCCTCCATGGAGATGTCATTGCTTGGCCTGAATGTCACAGTTCATCTATTTTGCATTTATTCAATATGCTTTTTTTATTGCTCAAGAAATACGTGGACAAACCATACACTGTACATATAAATGGACATAGCTAACTTGCTAGCCGCCACGTTCCAAATAGGAAGTGATTATGGGCGCACTCCCGGCTCCATTGACTCTGGCTCCAATTCACTTTACATTGAAAAACTCTGGCCCTTCTCTCTGTAACTGCTGCTGTCAGACTCGTCATTTTGGTCTTAAAATGTTCGTATTAAACCGCTCTACATGATCCTGGGGTTTTTATTTCACTATTGTTTCCATTAATAAATATATGAACATTAATAACAGACAAATCAGGCGCCTTCTTCCCCCACTAGCATTAGCAACAAGTTTGATTGACAGCGTTGCTAAGTGCCCGCTCCTTGCTAAACCAGCGGTGCAGGAGGGAAGGGGCGTCACCTTCAACAGCCTGGCTCCGGATTGGCTCTTTGGTTGCTATGATACTCGCGGTCAGAATTCCAAATATGGAACTCAGCTCCAAATTCGCCACTATAACCACTAGCCTTGATGAGCTTCATTTGGAGCCGAACGCTATGTGTGACATCACACTCACTTAGTCCACTTCTTTATACAGTCTATGGTACAAACATGCATTCATACTCTGAGCAGGATTTCCTCTCCACAGATCTGACCTGTAACTTGGGTCTGGTGATGCCCCCTTCTTGTCTCCATGGAGATAGACAAGTTTAATGCCATACCATGTAACTCTGTCACATAGTGCTCCTTTAAGTCCCTACTCCAGTATTGGCAGTATATATGGGGAATTGGGAGATACTTAAAGCCAGAGTATCGATATTGGTATTGAAACTGAAGGAGCCAGATCGGTGTGTCCCTAATCACAACTCCAAATGTCTCCTTCACAAACATATTTTTACATTCTCCACTTTTAGAGACCAGAGCCACAGAGCCAGTGCTGCTGTGGGTATTTGTGACTTTTTCTGTAAAAGAACCACATTACCCATAATGCACCTGGTTTACAGCTTTGGTTTGAACTGAAAAACGCCCAACAGCTGCCGTGCCACAATTTTAACTTTCACTTGTCAAACACACGAGACGTGAACAAAAACATTTCATTCACAGATGTTTAAATCTGTTTGTGCTGTTCTAACCTTATTTTAGATGGGATTAGCCCACTGCATTAAACTGGTCACTTCCTCTTTAAATTTGGTCTAAACTTTTGTGTTTTTATGAAGCAGGTGCAGCGGTGAGTGCGTTTGGACCATGTGGGCTCTCATAGTGATGCTAATGCAGTTAAAGCATGGATCTGTTATAAAGCAGCTTAGACGTGTCGCTAGTTTGGACTATTCAATGAAATTTTATTTATATAGCACACTTAGTGGTCAGTCCCTTGGTACTGCAGCTAAAGAATGTTTTTTTTTTCTATTTTCACGTTATACATTTCTCAGTCCAAAATCCTTCAGTTGTCTTAAAATCAGCATTTTAATCGTTAGCTTTGGCTTGCTCTCCTCCGCTCTAGCTACTCTCACTCTGATTGGTCAGAGCGCTCACGTGGTACGCGAGACCACCCTCTTTGCGGCGCTCGTGTGGGAGAAAAATTCAGGTTATCTAGAGATGTGCCTTTGAGCTCGGCCCATTCACTTAAACTGTCGGCCATGTTTAGACCCTGGGGCTTGGATTAAAGCTACCTTTAGCACACTTTAGCGCTAGCAAGATGCAACTGCACACAGACACAGACATGAGCGGCTTTACACAGGAAGTACAAAGCTCTTGTTCTTTATTATTCATGTTTTATTTTAATGTTTTATTTTTTGTTCCAGACATTGACGAGTGCTTGAACCGAACCGTGTGTGCGTCTGGGATCTGCTCCAACACTCCAGGAGGCTTCAGCTGTGGCTCGTGTGCCCCAGGATACGAGGCCCGAGGAGGGGCCTGTGAAGGTGGGACTGCCTATGGCTGCTCTCTTCCCCTCTCCTCCTCTCTGCTCTTCTCCTCTCCTTGGTTCTCTCCTCCCCTCCTCCTCTCTCCTCCTCTGTTCTCTCCTCCTCTCTCTTCCTGTCCTTCTCTCCTCTCTTCGGTTTTCTCCTCCTCTCTCCTCCTCTCTCCTCCTCTCCTCCTCTCCTCTTCTCTGCTCCTCCCCTCTCCTCCTCCTCCTCTCTCCTCTCCTCTCCTCCTCCTCTCTCTTCCACTCCTCTGCTTCTCCTCTGCTCCTCCTCGCTCCTCTCCTCCTCTCCTCTTCCTTGCCTCTGCTCCTCCTCTCTTCCTCCTCTCCTCTCCTCCTCTCCTCTTCCTCACCTCTGCTCCTCCTCTCTCCTCCTCTCTCCTCATCTCCGCTCCTCCTCTTCTCCTCCTCTCTCCTCATCTTTTCTCCTCTCCTCCTCTCCGCTTCTCCTCTGCTCCTCCTCTCTGAACCATAAACATTGCTCATTTGTCTTCTGTCTCCTCGTAGACGTGGATGAGTGTGCAGACCCCAGCGTGTGCATTAGGGGACACTGTATGAACACCGAGGGCTCGTTCAGCTGCGACTGTGGCCCCGGGTTTAGAGAGTCGTCGTCTGGGCGCCAGTGCAACGGTACCACACCACAGAAATAATCCAGAATGTGTCTTTATAAAAGAGAGGCTTAGCAGCATCTTTACTCCAAAGGCATCTGACACATGAGATCCAGGAGGATGGGAGGGCATCTGACACACCGGGATACAGCAGGATGGGAGGGCATCTGACACACCGGGATACAGGAGGATGGGAGGGCATCTGACACACCGGGATACAGGAGGATGGGAGGGTATCTGATGTGTTGTGTTGTTTCAGACATAGACGAGTGCGAGACTGCCCCCTGTGGCTCTGTGGGGGACTGTGTGAATAACATGGGCTCTTACTCCTGTATCTGCCCCAGTGGCTTCAGAGAGGGACTGGACCTGAGCAACGCCACCACATGCACTGGTGAGACCTGGTTTAGACCCGGGAAAGACCAAGGTTAGACCAAGGTTAGACCGGGGTTAGACTGGGGTTAGACCGGGGTTAGACCGGGGTTAGACTGGGGTTAGACTGGGGTTAGACCGGGGTTAGACTGAGGAAAGATCGGGGTTAGACCGGGCCCTGGTTTAGTTCTAGTTTAGACATGGTTTAGATCTGTATAGATCTGGTTTAGTCCAGAGGTCTGTAGTACAAAGCTGGAGTTTTTCAGACATAGACGAGTGTAAAGAGGACTCAGACTTACGCTCTTTTCCCTCTCTCCTCCTCTCTCTCCCTCCCTCTCTCTCTCCTCTCTCCTCCTCTCTTCCCCCCTCTCTCTTCTCGCTCCTCCTCATTCTTTTCTCTCTCTCTCTCTCGCTCTCTCTCTCTCTCTCTCCCACACTCTCTCTTCTCTTTCTTTCCCCCTCCTCCTCTTTCTCCCTCTCTCCTCTTCTCCTGTCCTCTCTTTATAACATTCATATTTATATACATTTCAGACATAGATGAGTGTACAGATGACTCAGGCTTATGCTCTCTTCCCTCTTTCTCTCCTCTCTCATCCTCCTCTCTCTCTTCTCTCCCCTCCTCCCTCCGTCTCCCTCTCTCTTCTGTCCTCTCTTTATACTACTCATGTTTTATATATATTTCAGATATAGACGAGTGTTCAGAGGACCCAGACCTCTGCTCTCCTCACGGTGCCTGTGTGAACACTGAGGGCTCTTTCCTGTGTGTTTGTGAGAGCGGCTTCACCTCCAGCCCCCACTCCCCCACCTGTGAAGGTAAACAACAACAAACAAACAACTAAATACACTCCTCTCCCCCATCTGTGAAGGTAAACAACAACAAACAAACAAATAAATACACCCCACACCCCACTCCCGACCTTTGAACGTAAACAACAACAACAAACAAGCAACTAAACACACCTCACTCCCCCACCTGTGAAGGTAAACAACAACAAACAAACAAACAAACAAATACACCCCACTCCCCCACCTGTGAAGGTAAACAACAACAGACAAACAAATAAACACACCTCACTCGCCCACCTGTGAAGGTAAACAACAACAAACAAATACACCCCACTCCCCCACCTATGAAGGTAAACAACACACATACAAAGTACAAAAAACAAAATACACCTCATGTTTTGCATCACAATAAATACATTGACCTCTACTTTACACAACACATATTATGCAAAATGGATTTTTTTAAGCCATGTTATAACACTGCTCTCTCACCAAAATCTTACCTGGAGTTGTATTTTGCTTCATTCACACTGGTTTGATGAATCCTTGTTTATGCCTCTCATTTTAAGCCCCATAAAAACAAACCATTTTGAATTTCCCAGTTTTGTGAAGTAACAGGTAACAGGTAAAAAGTATGTTTTCAAGTCTACTGATCAAAATCTGAGCGTTTCTGCCATTAAAGGACCATATTACACTATTTTCTGATCTATGTTGTAATGCTATTTCCTTATCACAAATATACCAGGAGTAGTGTTTTGTTTCATTCTGTTAGGTTCGGGCACTTTTTTCCACCTGTGTTTGTTAATTGCCTAGGTTTTTGTAGTGTTTTTTCTCAGTTTTAATTCATAGAAGTTACTCCTATTTTTGTCTGTATATTTTTGTTATTTCAAGTTAGTTAGTAGTCGACTGAGAATTCTTGCGTATTTTTTGTAAGTATATCTTTCATAGTTTGCTCCTGGTCGTTTTGGTTTCGCGCCCAGGAGCCTTTAAATAGCGTGAGCCCGGCGTGCTCTCACTCTCTCTCTGCTTGCCACTCTCCGCCGGTCTCCGTCAGTCCGTGCGCTCTAGGTCCGGCGCTGCTCCCTGCTTTGGAGATGTAGACAGACTAATAATAAAGGTTTACTCAAACATGTGTGAATGAAACAAAACACAACTCCAGGTTATGTTTTTGAAGAGGTAACAACATTATAACATGACTTAAAGCTCACATGAGTCAAGTTTGCGTAATATAGCACCTTTAAATCGTTTTCATTATAACTGACCGCTTCTGTTAGCATGTCATAAAAAGTTGCTAACCCGAATTGTTGGTTGATTTTTAAATACACGTTTGAAGGCCGAATATTTGTTCTTTAAGATAAACAAAATCAATATGGTCCTCTGTCCTCCTGGATCATAACTGGTTTACGTCTGATGCCCATCCATCCAAACAGAAGAGGAGAAACAGGAAGTGTGTGATCCGTTCCAGACTGTGAGGATTTAGATTCATAAAGAGTTGGAGGGAAGCAGCTGCAGCACATCTGTGTCTCTGTGTACGGTTCTGTTATAGATCGTCTTAAAGGGCCGGTACCTGATTTTTAATCCCAGTACAGATATACTGTACAAGCAGCTCTTAAGGTCTAAATAAGTCCACTGTGTGCTGCATCTAATTATAAAGCTTTTCTTGTCCGAGAATCAGGAAATGCGTGTTAGCTTGTTATTGTTAGCTTTACCGTGGCAAAATTCCACTCTCCTCATCGCGGTGAATAATTAGGATGCTCAGAATACATAAGGCAAGTGAGGAATAACTTTGGACTCATTGTATTGTAAATTGTATGTGTAAATGGACATAGCTAACCTGTTAGCCGCCACGTTCCAAATAGGAAGTGATTATGGGTGTGCTTCCGGCCTTGGCTCCAATTCACTTTCTATTGAAAAACTGTGGCCCCTCTCTCTGTAAATGCTGCTGTCAGACTCGTCATTTTGGTTTAAAAATATCGTGTTAACCTCGCTCCACATGATCCTGGGCTTTATATTTCGCTATTGTGTCCGTGAATCAAGATATGAACATTAATAATAGATCAATCAGGCGCCTTCTTTCCCTGAGATCGCTCTTGCTAGTGTTAGCAACAGGTTTGATTGACAGCATTGCCAAGCCCCGCTCCCGGCTAAACCGGTGGTGCAGCCGAGAAAGGGACGTTACCTCCAACAACCTAGCTCCAAACTGGCTCTTTGCTTGCTATGATACTCGAAGTCCTACTATGGAACTCGGCTCCAAATTGGCCCTTTAACGGCTAGTCTTGATGAGCTTCACCACAGCAAACTCTTTAAAATGAACTAGTTCTGTTTTTCACCTTTTTAAGATGGTAAAAACCTCCTCTCTCTTTAGCACAGACATAGAAACATGGAGAGTGACGCTCTCCTATGACAGTTACCCTCATTTAAACTTCTCTCTCTCTCATAGATATAGATGAGTGCGGTCTGAATGACACGCTCTGTGGCCCTCACGGCTTCTGTGAGAACAGACTGGGCACCTTCAGGTGTCTGTGTGACCAGGGCTACCAGGAGGGGGCGCAAGGGCACAGCTGCACTGGTAAG
>KN483146.1:4773-20964 GCA_000787095.1 Periophthalmodon schlosseri | reverse complement strand
TAGGGAGCTGCGGGTGGATGTCACTGACAACATGTTAAACACTACACAAATAAAATGAATACTTCACCAGAGGACACTTGATGTTTGTGTCGAAATGCTAACGCTAATGCTAATTTTGAGGCATAATAAATATTAAAACAACACCACAAACTTAAGTATTATACATATACAAACAATCGGGTGGTCTTTATTTTAATCTATTTGAATTTGAATAGACTATTTATTTTATACTTTAAATTTTTTATAAAATTAGCTTTAGTTTTCAGACGCATTGCGCTAGCTAGCATGCTACTGTGCACAGAGCCTTTTCTTCGTCATCAGTTGTCACTATAAGACTCTCTGACTTACGGCCTGATCGTTAGAGTGAAGGACTCTTTTACCGTAATGTCCCAGACTGAAGTCAGAAACCTTGAGGTCGGCCATTTTGAGAATAACTCAAAGTCCAGACAAAATACCAAGACAGTGACTTATGAGATTGTCAGGAGGCTACAATTCTTATTAAAGGTGCACTATAACTTTTCTTGGAATATTCCACAGTATGGCATTAAACATAAACTTCAATCTCAATGAGGCAGATGTCACAAAGCCAAGTTACAGGTCAGGTCTGTGGAGAGATGACCTTCTCACTGTACAAATGCATGCTTTGTAAGGTTTTTTAGAGCAATAAAACAGCTGTAACTGGAAAGATTGATGAATGTGTCTAATGTTATACCGTGGAACATTCTAAGCATTACAATCCCCACAGAGACAAGCGGGACCTGCCATCATTAAAGTTACATAATACATCTTTAATTTAGTGAACTGTGGCACCATGTATTCAGAAAGTGCAGGGATTTGACAGTTAATACTCGTTCGTCTTAGAATGTTGTAAATGCTCCAAAGGTCGACAGTGGAGTGAGTGAAGTCTATTTCTTGAATGAAAAACAGGAAAAAGAGGGAATGTGTATTTGAATGCGTGCCACTGGAGTCACATTCCAGACATACCGTCCTGCTTCAGTAACTCAGACACCAGGCCTGAAAAATGAACCCATCTCCCAGTGAGATCACGTCCCAAATATGAAACAAATAGGAGTGTGTTATTGTGAAGGCGGCATCGAGGTCTCTGGGTATGGAACACACAGGTCGAGAGAGACCATAAGATATGCTGATTATGGTGACACTCAGAAGCACTTCAAACCATGGAGAGTAAACTACAAAAGTCAGTATTTATTAAAGGTCAGTGTCAGGGGTGTGCACATTCTGAGGGACAAGTTCTCAAGAAAACAGGGCTCTTTCCAACATCGCTCCAAATGAACTTCAGATTATTTGGAATATGACTGTGCTTCTTTAGAAATGACTATGGTGACACTCAGAAACACTTCAAACTATGGAGAGTAAACTATAAAAGTCAGTATTTATTAAAGGTCAGTGTCAGGGGTGTGCACGTTCTGAGGAACAAGTGCTCAAGAAAACAGGGCTCTTTTCAACATCGCTCCAAATGAACTTCAGGTTATTTGGAATATGACTGTGCTTCTTTAGAAATGACTTTTAGGTGTGTGCCTGCTGAGGGTTAGCAGCAGGGCTTTGTGCATAGGTGTATCCTGAGGGACCAATAACGCACCAATAAGAATCTAACAAAAACAACCAAAAAGGAACATGTGAGGGGGGGTCTGGGCGTGCTCCCCCAAGAGGTTTTTGATAAAATAAATGTAATTTCCTGTAGTCTGGGTTTTAGGTTAACTGTTCTGATACAGAACAATGGGATATAGGCCACTGTAGCCCTACTTCTTTCAAGATTCAAAACAGTCCGTTGTTTATCAGACTATGTCAAATGGACTATCTTCTATCTGTATGGCATATTTGGCATTCATTTCCATTGTAGAAATACTGCTCACTCGTGTCTAACCCCTGTGTCGGTGCTTCTGCGTGGACCTCGGCCCTCTGCTCCCTCCCTGGCTCCGCTCCTGCTCTCAGCACACACAGCGCCCCCTGTCTGTGAGCTGCAGCCTCTCAAACTGTGGACAAACGCTCCAGACTAAAGTCGAGTCTAAAACTTTGGTCCCCACATCTACATTTATGCGTTATTTTAGTTTTATTCTGAGAAATGCTCCGCACACTGTTACGATTGAATCTACACATCTGGCCTATTATTTCATCAGCTGTTCTGCTCATAACATCGTGAATCAGATGTGCTTCAGTAGTGTAAAACATCTTTATAGACTCGAAACTGTCTCTGAGTTGGCTCTGTGTGATGTTAAGGTGGAAGCTGCAGGAGGCAGAGAGGGAGCCGAGCGACAGAGTCATTCTATTATAGTTGAGTGTTTAAAACAACTTTTTCACATCTGCGTTCTTCATGGGGCAAATATTAAATCTATGTGTTGAGCCCGAGGGCACTTAAGGCAGAGGGGCAGGTTCTCGAGTTTCACCTGGGCTCTGATGGAGGGTCGGCCACCTGCTTTTCTCCATGGAGATATTATTGCTTTGCACAAAATATTCCACAAACTTTCGATCAAGGACACAAGCAGGCAAAGTCACTAAGCGAGTTACAGGTCAGATCTGTGGAGAGGCGATGCTGATCACAGTAACAATGCATGTTTTTAAAAGTGTTTTGAGCAGTAAAAACATCTGAAATTGAATAAGTTGCTCACAGCGGCTCAGTTGGTAGAGCATTTGTCCTCTGATTCGAAGGCTGGCGGTTTGAATCCCGCTCTCGACATAAACGTCATTGGTTGAGTGGTCAGATCCACTGATCTACAGGTTGGCGATGCGGCTTCAGCTCCCACAAATGAATACTGTCGTTGTGTCCTTGGGCGAGACACTTAACCCATCTCGCCCCCAGAGTCTGTGTACACTGGTGTATGAATGTGTGTGTGAACGGGTGAGTGGTTCCTTGATGTAAAGTCCTTTGAGTCTCTTGAAGGTGAAAAAGCGCTATATAAAAATGCAACCATTTTACCATTAAATGCAATGAGTGATATGTTTAATGTCATACTGTGGAACATTCTAGGCAAATAATGACATTTCCATGCACACACGCAGAAAAGTTACATAGTGCAGCTTTAAATTTAAGTAATCAACTCTTAACATGGAAAATACTATGTCATTTTGTCTTTTTTGCTGTGGTTCCTAAGTACTCCATATGTTTCCCATGTATCCTTCCACTTCCATGTGACTGTTCACGATGACACGGCTGGATTACGGAGCGCAGGTGCTGTGTGTCTGATTGTGCAGTGCCTTCCAGCTGCCTCGTCTTCACAGAGGAGTTTGAACATTACAGTAATGAGGCTAGCGTTAGCCCTCTCGCTAAGATGCTAATTTTCACGGTTCACTGAAATGACTCACATATCCAGCCCTGCTCAGACTGACATGTGAAATGGGACCTCTTTAAATCAAGCTCTGAAAGTCTGGAAAAATCTATACTGGGACCATATGAAGAGCATGAAATATTAATACACGGTTTCTTTGCAGCTGGCACTAGATTCAAAACAAGATTCTTTGAACAGTTCTGATTAGAAACATGAGCACTTATCTAGACTGTAAAATCAAATAGCGGATTGATTCTGCAGGTGGTTCAGTCCTGTTTAAGGCCTTTGGTTAATAATTACATAAAACAAACTAAACCAAACACATGCACAGCTTACTCACAAAGAATTTAGTTGTACTCACAAGTTGTAAAGATCAGTGACGTGCCATACGTGAACGAGTCGGCTCTTTTGAGCGGTTCCTTAACGTGAACGGTTAGATCCGAATCTCATTTTTTAAGAGAGATGAATCTTTTTCTTTCTAATTTGTTTGCATTGTCTGCACCGACATGAGAATCAACACAGAAGCAGAGCAGGCAACACGAGTGAGCGGAAAAAAACATATTTAGCATCATAATAAAAGTTAGTTTTAGAATTATTGTTATTGTAGGCAACATTTTATTTCTATTTTGAATCATTTTAAAGGGTAAACTCACTCCCACTCTCAGTTTGAACCATTTTAAACATATCTGAGCCTTGGTTGATTCTCTCTGTGATTAGTTTGTTGTTAAAATGAGTTCTCACCATAGACTGTATATATAAATGGACAGACTCATCATTTTGGTCTTAAAATGTTCATGTTAACCCGCTCCTCATGATCCTGGTGTTTATTTCACAATTGTGTCAGTAAATCAAGATATGAACATTAATAATAGACAAATCAGGCACCTTCTTTCCCCGAGGTTGCTCCCGCTAGTGTTAGCAACAGGTTTGATTTGACAGTGTTGCTAAGCCCCCGGGGGCTTAGCAGCTAAACCAGCGGTGCAGGAGGGAAGGGGCGTTACCTTCAACAGCTTCGCTCCAGATTGGTTCTTTGGTTGCTGTGATACTTGCGGTTGAATATGGAACTCGGCTCCAATTGGCCCCTATAACTGCTCTAGCCTCGATGACCTTCATTTGACTGGAGCCGAACGCTGTGGGTGACGTCACACTCACTTAGTCCACTTCTTTATACAGTCTGTGGTTCTCACATTGGCTTCTGTCATAGAAATAAATAGTAAAAGCACCAGTCTTTTGAATGGCTCCTTGAAATGAACGGATCCAAACGATTTAGATCCCATAAAAGAGCCGAAAGTCTCACCACTAACAAAGATACTGAAATCTCACAAGTTTAGATAGTAATGTTATGATTCACAATAACTCCAGAAAGGATCATGTGATACGCCTGGTCAACATGGTCTTCAGAGCTTAAAGCTGCAGTACCCAACTTTTCACCTAGAAATGAGTCCTTTTTTCCTCCTTTTGAGTTTATTGTAAAACAAAATTTGATGGTTGCATGTTGTCTCCATCTAATTGTAAGAAAAAATAAATAAATAATCGAAAGAATGCAAAAAAGACATGTCTGTGTTTCTATATAACATGCTGAGATGCAAGTGGATTGGTTGTGCACTGCTTCACAGTCTGAAAAAAATACTGTGGCAAAGACCTGTGATAGTTAGAAATAAGTTAAAAGTAGTTCAAATACCGTTCAAATACTTACTGTGTTTTTCCCAATTTGAAAATCAGGTGTCACAGTTTTAAGAAACAACTTTTAAAAATGTTTCAGTTTCAAGAGTTTTTACAGAGCCTGAAAAAAGAGCTGCCGAGTGTAATAAAGAGTAAGAGTGGAGTCTACGCTGACAAATATTGTTGTTGGCCAGCAGCCAGAGCCCTGTCCCAGAGCTGTGGAGAGGACAGAGTGTTGTTTTGGAGTAAAAGGCAGAGGAGAAGGAGAGATAAGCTGTTATAATCCACATGCACATAAAGACCCCAGTTTGTGTCTTCAACAAGTGTAATTTATGCTCATATTTTGACAGAGAATATGTGTGTGTGTGTATGTACTTGTATCATTGTCAAACGAAACGTGATTAGTTACAACAAATGAACACTGTTTTATTTAAAGGGCCCATTTTACGCTGTTTTCTGATCTCTGTTCTAACATTGTTTCTTCATCACAAACAGACCTGGAGTTGTGTTTTGTTTCATTCATACGTTTAACACACAAACCGTGCAAATGAGTTCTTCTCTCAAACAGAAAAGATTCAGTTCCACCTTGTGATGTCATGTGGTAATATAGGAAGTGCTCCACTGTGTTTTTAAACTCCATACACTTTCACTAGAATCATTTGGATCATTTCAGCCCTGGAATTTTCAGATCTCTATTGAACAAAAGGTAAAAGGAGCTGTGAACTTTAAAACTACTGCTTCATGACATCACAAGGTGGAACGAAGCATTTTTCAGCTCTGGAGATACAAACTTATAATAAAAATAAATATAATAAACAACAAACATGTGTGAATGAAAAAAAAACAAAACAAACTCCAGGCATGTTTTTGAGGAGGTAACAGCATTAGAACATGGCTTCAACTCCATTTTGAGCATCTATCTGGACGATATCGATCTCGAGTAAAATACCTTACAGCAGTGGTTCTCAAAGCACTTTACATCAAGGAACCACTCACCCATTCAAACACCAGTGTAGGCAGGCACTGGGGGCGAGGAGGGTTAAGTGTCTTGCTCAAGGACACAACAACAGCATTCATCTGTGGGAGTTGGAATCGCACCGCAGTGGACAAACACTCTACCAACTGAGCTATTGTTGAACGTTTGGCACCAAGTACCACTAAAGAAAACATTTGGCTTCCCGAGTACTACCAGATCTAAACCAAGTCTATATTTGAACTGATCCAGGTCTAAAAGTGGACTACACCATCGTCACTGTGGTTCTAAACATGAAACTATCCAAAAGAGGACAACAAAGTGGATCTAAACACACCCACAAAGTGACTAACTGTCCAAGTACCACCTGAAGGAGCTTGGGTACCACCAGTAGTACATGTACCACAGTTTGAGAAACACTAGCCTACAGTATTCTTCTGCATCACTTTCTATTTAATTGGCACATTATTTGCTCAAATTAAATTATAACAATATGATTTCCTTACCATTACCTTACTTTTAAGGTGTCTGTGTAATCCCTCAATTCAGGCCCTCAGGTCTGATCCATAGTAAAAGAAAAAAGTCAATCAGTCAACTGGACATAAAGTTGTAGGAGTGTAGACATTTTGCTTCTCATCCAAGCTGCTTCTTCAGTTCCGGTCAGATTACTGCTGGACACTGCCTTAAATTTTTCTTTTATTTACCATTTTAAATCAAATCATTTCATAAAACAGGACAATTACACAGGCAGACTCTGAGACAGCAGTTTCAGCCAAATTCTTGAGTTTTGTAACACTCTGAATCTAGAAAATACAGAAAAACTCACAAAAGGAGATAGACAGAAAGATAGATAGATAGATATGTTTTTACTGTCATGACATCATCATCATTTCCATGGAAACAAGCAGGAGGAGGCTCAGGTCTGTAGAGGAAAGGTGCATGTTTTTCAGTGCAATAAACAAAACCAAAATAAATTAAACATGCTTTTATTTTAGCCTATTTTTTTTTTACCAAACAAAGTTATATACTGTGGCTGTAACTATTAAATATAAATGGAAACTTTTAACTTGCAGCAGTTTTTGGCCAAATCCAGTTATAAAAACAGATGAAGACGTTTCAAGACATGTGAAGGCCTTTGTACAGATATAGTCTGAGGAACACTGCTGTGGTGTCATAGAATGTGCCCTATAGTTCAGCATCATCCAATTCTATTCTAAATTCCATTTGGATTAAGATTACCAGTCCAAACACTGCCTTTGTGTTTTGTATCTAATCTTAGCCTAAAGTCATGTGTCGGTTTTCCCATGATCCTCTGCTGCACATGGACCTAAAGTATTCACTCTATTATTATTATTATCATTTTAATATAATCTTATTTTCTCAGTGACCTGAGCAGGACCTTCCATTTATGCACAAACAGTTTATCCAGCTGCGTCTCCTTTGGAGCAGTGAGCACATCAGAAGTAGTGCCATGTTGAGCATGTGATGGTCCATATGTGGACAGTGTCTTCAAACAGGACATTAGGGTTAGGGTATGACACATGATTGAGGGAGAGAGCATCTACTGGTGGAGCCATGGAATGAGATCAAACCTCTTGGTCCCACAGAGGACAACAGGTTTTGCATCTGTAAGTTGCAAAGTTCAGTGTCTTCTCTGTCAGAATAAATAAACAAAACTCATGAAGTAAAAGAAAAAACAGATTATATATTTTTCTTTTACTATGGGTCAGACCTGGACGACTGAGGCATTACACAGACAAAAATGGTGAAGCCTGAGGAGCAGCTCTGGACTCAGGTGGGGGAAGGTGTAGGCTCCATATTGTTTATTTTATTTATCAGAGACCATGTACAAAGTAATTAATCTTAAAAAAAGAAAAGATGAACTGTACCAGATTTAGCTTCTGCTACTTTCTGTGTTCAGTCCCATAACTTCCTTTATCTACTACACCAGTGGGTCTCAAACGTTTCACATCACATATTTGGCCTTCTACGTACCACAAACTAAACCTGCTGTATAACAAGACCCCATCTGGTAAGAACTAGGGCTAAACCAGGTTATAAATAGAATTCCACTGCTGATCCACACTGTTCACTGTTTAAAGTTATTTTTATGAGATAAAGACTTGCAGAGTCAACATGTGTGTGTGATCGTGTTCTGGTTTGAAACACAGTGGTGTGGGCCTGAGCAGAGGCCCACAGACAGAGATGCATGAAGCTACAGCGTGTGAAAGTGGCACCAGGAAACAGGAAGCAGGAGGTCACACACCCAGCCTCCACATCTGCTGCTGTCATCTCATTTCTCACCACACAACACACCTCACCAGTGATGGGAAAAAAGAATACGGCCTTATGTTTTACTTGTCATTGTTTTGTTTGTTCTTCTGACGTTTTGGTCGGGACTGAACCAGAAGCAGCTTAAAGTCTAATGGCAGAGATTACAGATGGAGGTTTGCTACTATTTCACTGTCAGAAACTTTAGAACAACTTCCATCTTTATGTTATTCTTTAGTACAAGACGGTCTCAACCAAATTATGTGTTCAAAGTTCATCTTGAGTGTGTCTTTGCAGCCTCAAATATAACTGCCTGGTAGTTATAGCCCAAAACATTTCATTGTATATTTCTGAGACGTAATAAAACTACAATTTCTCACTATCGTATAAATCAATGCTTCTGTTACATATTTAAAGTGCACCAGATTGTGTTTTCTGTATTTCAAAGTATTTTAGACACCACTGACTCCAGCTGAGTCCCTGCCTCTATTGTTCAAGTATCTCGGAGTCTTGTTCTCGAGTGAGAGGAGGATGGAGTGAGACTGACAGTTGGATCGATCGTCTGTAGTGATGAGGTCGCTGTATTGGACTGTTGTGGTGAAGAAGGAGCCGAGTCCAAAGGCAAAGCTCTCGACCCTCACCTATGGTCTTGGTTTAGTCCTGGTTTAGTCTTATTTTTGTCCTGGTTTAGATCTCTGTTCCTACCCTCACCTATGGTCATGAGCTTTGAGAAATGACTGAAAGGGCAAGATGGCGGATACAAGCGGTCGAAATGAGTTTCCTCCGCAGGGTGGCTGGGTGAGGTGCTCAGTCACACGGGAGGAGCTTAGAGTAGAGATGCAGTTCCTCCACATCGAGAGGAGCAGCTGAGGTGGCTCGGGCGTCTGTTCTGGATGCCTCCTGGACGTCTCTGGGGAGTTGTTCCGGACATGTCCCACCGGGAGGAGGCCCCGGGGAAGACCCAGGACACGCTGGAGGGACTATGAGTGGTGGTATCTCATTTTACTGTAATTGGAGATGGCAGAACTATGGCAGGCTGTTAAGGTTACTTTACTGTCCCCTTAGGGAAATATGTCCTCTGCATTTGACCCGTCCTTCGGTGACATAATTTGCACACCATGTGATCGCACACCATCTGATCATATCTTCATCCTCTTCTCCAAAACAACTTCCTCCTCCTCG
Source organism: Periophthalmodon schlosseri (assembly GCA_000787095.1). NCBI lineage: Eukaryota > Metazoa > Chordata > Actinopteri > Gobiiformes > Gobiidae > Periophthalmodon > Periophthalmodon schlosseri. The sequence continues at coordinate 11,592 of KN483146.1, read as the reverse complement.
CTCTGGTTCTAGCTCGTTCTAGTTATTTGTCAACAGACTTTTTATTTATTCATATTTTGTCCTCATTTGGGCTTTTCTGGTTTAGATCTGTATATTTATGGTGTAGTATTGTAGCCTGCTATTTTAGTCCTGGTTTAGATCTGGTTTAAATCCAGTGGTGCCCAGAAAGCCAAATATTTTCTTAGGTGGTACTTGGTGAGAAACTTTCTGAACCACTGTCCTATTGTAATGGGATACTGCATGTTTCTATGTGAGGACTGGGCTGGTTTGGAAACGTGCTATCTTTACATTAGACAGACATATCAGATTGTTTATATTCTATAGGCTACATTTATAAAACGGTCTGGCCAAGCTGTAGAGGAAGGAACAACACATTATGAATTGTGCCTTGACCGTGCTCAGCTGACACTCAACAGATGCCCTGAACATGCCTGTATGAATAATTACATTTTGAAATACTTGAGAAACACACTAATCTGCTACGAAATGTCAGAAAAAGATCGATCTGAAGAACACGTGTTAAAGATTATAGGGACATATAGATCGCAAACATGTCGTGAGCAGCGGATTCTTGTGTCAGTCAATCAGCACATCTGTAAACAGCTGAATTATGTAGAAAGAGGGTCACAGCTCCAAAACATCTGGACAATTACCGCGCAGCAGGACTTTGAACGCAAATCACGAGCTTTGACAGACAAAACACTCGGTGACAAACACGAGAAGGGGCTGGCGTCGTGCGGTTTAATGTTACAAATACGCACAATGCTCACCGGGTGTTTTGGATCAACTCACTTATTCACATTTCAGAATTAGAAGCTGAATTACTTTTGTTTTACCCCAGTGAGTAGAGATAGAGAGATTTCTTGGCTTTCTACCAACTAACATGTGATTCGATGTGTATATATGTAGTGTTATTTTGTCTTTATGTCAGTGATTTGAATTGGATTTTGTAGAATAATCCAATGAATGCTATATTTTTATTGTGGAGAACATAACATCCATCCATGTTCTTCTCCTTATCCGAGGCCAGGTCGTGGGTGCAGCAGTCTAAGCAGTGACTCCCAGACTTCCCTCACCCCAGACACTTCCTCAGCCCTTCCAGTGGGACCCCAAAGCGTTTCCAGGCCAGCCGAGAGACATAGTCCTTCCAGCGGGTCCTGGGTCCTGGGGGCTTCTTCCCGGTGGAACATCCCCGGAACAGAAGCTCTGCTCCGAGCTCCTCCCGTGTGACTGAGCTCCTCACCCTGTCTCTAAGGGAGCGCCCCTGCAAATGTTCAAAATGAGTTCAAATGTTGTGTTAATGTTAATGTTAGTGAGTAACTAACTCTAAAATATTGGTAGTAGTTTTGATGAATGTAACAGGTTATATATTTATAGCTTATGTCTATGTTTTTATGTATTTTTGTCCCAATTCAAACACTTTTTAATTCCACCTAATGCTGCCTTTTGAACAAGCCTCTTTTTTCCTCCGTAAACCCCAGCGGCAGAACACCATCCCTCCTCATCCTCTCCAACTTCACCACAAGTATTAAAGGCACGGTACTTCTAAACAGTTTGCAGCGATCCAAAGTTATTCCTTACTTTACTAACTCATTCCTAACATCCTAACTATCCACAGCAATGAGTTTGTAAGTGCTTTTCACAACTTTCAGAGGCTGAGGCGGTGTTTTGTCGTCAAGGTAACAACAACCAGCATGCTTACCGAACACTTCTTGGAGAAAAAAAAACACTTCCTAATTAGATACAGACAGCACGTAGCAGTCTCATTTTGATCCTAAGACATGGACAAAAATTGGCTAGAGTCACTTTAAGGACTTTTTTCTGGTGGATGAAATATAAAAAAAATCTAACCGGAGCTGAGCAGACAATGTGCATGACCAAATGTGGTTAAAATCCTTTAGTCCTCCCTGTGATTATGTTGTGCAGTATCTCTCAGATCTTGTCATAATGAAAGCCATGCACTATCACATAACAGAGTAACAGAGCGCTGACCCTGTGAAATGAGTTTGATTTCCTTCCAGACGACACAGGGCTGTGGAGGAAATGGGAATGCCTGCCACAGACTGGTGCAGATGCCACAGAGACTGGAGCAGAGGAGGAGGAGGTGGGGGCCGAGTCTGAGAATACACCCCGAGGCACCTGTCTGCTCCTGCCTGCTCCTGTCTGCTTTTAACTGCTTCTGTCTGATCCTGACTGCTCCTGTCTGCTCCGAACTACTCCTTTCTGCTCTTGACTTCTTCTGTATGCTCCTGTCTGCTCCTGCCTACTCCTTTCTGCTCCTGACTGCTCCTGACTGCTCCTACCTCCTCCTGTCTGCTCCTATCTTCTCCTAATGTTCCTACTTGCTCCTGTCTGCTTCTGTCTGCTCCTGTCTGTTCCTTCTGCTCCTGTCTGCTCCTGACTGCTCCTACCTCTTCCTGTCTGCTCCTGTCTGATCCTGCCTGCTCCTGACTGCTCCTACTTGGTCCTGCCTGCTCCTGTCTGCTCCTGTCTGCTCCTTCTGCTGTAAGTCTACCTCAGAGCCGCTGTGGCCACAGGAGCTCACCACCACTAAGTCTGGAGTGAATGAAGTAGTGTAAATGTTAAGTATATCGAAAGCCAGTATGAATCCAAGGCATTATAATCAAAGAAAAATTAAAATCTGTTAACTAAAATCTGTCATACCCGGACGACTGAGGTATTACACAGACATCCAAGGCATTGTCTTACTATTATGACTCTTCTATAGCCCAGGTGGGGAGTGTAGCACATTCACCTCACAACAAGATGGTTCCAGGTTTGACTCTTGGGCCTCCTGAGCCTTTAGAACTTAGAATTAGACATTCTTTTTGTCAGACAGAGGCGTTTGTTTACCTGCTTTACATGGCTACAAGGCTGCTTTACTTGGTTTTGCCAGATGGAAGTGGAAGCTTACGCCCCCTACTGTCTGACATCTGCATCCCATGTGTTTGAAAAGGTGTATACCCCTTTGTCTCAATTCATGCTCCTTGGACCTCGTTTGAGGACCTCAAACGAGTGTTTGTTTCTTTCAGCACAGATGACCCTGCGGTTGTTCCAGTCCATGATGTGGTCTTGCCTCTTGCAGTGGTCGGATTTGGCTGATTTCAGATTTTCCTGCTTTGCTTGTTCTTTTATTGTTCTTGTTTGTCTGTTGGCCGTTTCGTTTTGATGTTCTTTTTTTTTTTTTCCATGTTCCATATGCTCTTTCTGTTTCCTCTACATATGTTTTGTTGCATGGTAGACATGGTATCTCATATATTGCCTTGCATTTGTCTTCTGGTTGCATTCTGTCCTTTGGTTTCACTAATAACTGTCTTTGTGTGTGGTTTGGTGTGTGGTTCGATTGGTGTCTTCATGTTGTATTTCCTCATGGCTCTCTGCTTGCGTTCTGTGACCCCCCCAATGTATGGCAGTCTGACTATGGCAGTTTTTTTTTTAATTTTGTGTGTGTTCTTTTTCTTCCTTTTTGTGTTTTTCTCTGTGTTTTGTTCCTGTTTTTTTTTTTTTTTTGCCTTTTTCTATGGCTCATTGTGAATACTGACAGTTGGTGAGTGGTGAGTGTGTTGTGTGTGTGTGTATGTGTCTTCTCCTGTGTCTCCTCCCCCCTGTTGGGTAACCACACACAAAACTCTGACAGTTATAAGTGAAACCAAAGGACAGAATGCAACCAGAGCACACATCCTATGTAACACATGAGATACCATGTCTATCATACAACAAAACATATGCAGGGGAAACAGGAAGACCATTTGGAACATGGAAAAAGAACAAGCAGAGCAGGAAAATCTGAAATCAGCCAAATCCGACCACTGCATGCTCTCCCTGTGTCCGGGTGGGGTTTCTTTGGTCTCCCTGATCAACCCAAAAACCTGCACAATAGATACAACTGCTAAGGCAGTCCTGACCAAGACTAGCTCAAGATCTGGAGATGGATTCCTGGGCACTGCACTATGGCGCCCACTGCTCCTGACAGGTTGTCTCAGCAGCGTTGAAGGACGGGTCAAATACAGAGGACACATTTCCCTCCCACATCAAACCATTTACCCCCATGACCTCTATTTCCTTAGTGATTTGGATCCATTCCTAGAACAATTTAATCTCTGACCAATTACTGGCATTTAAATGATATGAAAAGCTAGACAGTACTGTTTACATTAGCTAACAGATTTTGAGAACTTAAGAACCAACCCCTAGAGGGAGATAATAAAAACAAGTTCTATTTTTGGTCAGAAATGGGGTGTGTGAGTGGGAAGTGAGGGGCCCAGATGAGGGAGTGGTTTTACTGAAGGAAAAATGATCTACAAAACAGAATCTTATCCAGAGGAAGTTAAAGAGTAAAAGGTGCAGCCATGTTTTTACAGTGCAGCAGGAGAAGGATGATGGTTGGATTGGGACAGAGTTTGGACCCTCTGACCTGGTTTTGTTAATCCCACCTGTGACTTTTATGCCTCTTAAATGTCACTCTCAGAGCTGGAGTCAGTTCCTAAATGTAAATTTACCTCCACTGTTTGTGTTATACTCTGCGGAGCGTATCACCGGACACTGCGGGTTCTGCTCCATAGACCAGCTACAACACAGCCCATAGTTAGAGGGGTGGACAGCCACAGCGGGCAAAGACCTGTACAATAGTTTTTAGGACAATTGGCTCTTTGCACAAAAGCACCCGGCAACTGTTAGCATCCAGTTGTATTTCTATGAGGTTTTTGCTGAGTCACGCTAAAATGAATAAATATTTAAAGATGAGGCAGTGGACAGGGAGCTGAAGGTGGGTTAGGGGTCAGGGGTCAGAGGTCAGAGGTTAGGGGGTTAGGGTCAGGCATTGGACAGGGAGCTGCGAGTGGATGTCACTGACAACATGCTAAACACTACACAAATAAAACGAATACTTCACCTTATGTGTTTAGAAAGAGACATGTTTGTGTCTCAATGCTAACGCTAATGCTAATTTTGAGGCATAATAAATATTAAAACAACACCACAAACTGAAGTATTCAACATATAAAAATAATCGGGTAGTCTTTATTTTAACCAATATGAATTTTAATAGGTTGTTTATTTCATGATTTCCAATTTTAATAAAAGTGACTGTTAGCTTTGAGACACAGTGAGCTAGCTAGCGTGCTACTGTGCACAGAGCCTGTTACCTACAGGGAGTTAATTGTTTTCATATAATAAAGGAAAAACAGTCTTGTTCCAGTGCACATATATTGTAATAGCAGCTCTTAAAAGGGTAAAAAAGACCTCTGTGTGCTGTCTGCATCTAATTATAAAGCAAACCAGGCAGTTACACTGGTGCACTTTAATGCTAGTTGTTGTTAGCGTTGGCGTGATGGCAAAACTGCGCTACGGTCTCTGAAAGTTGTGAAACGTACTTATAAACTCATCATGGTTTATAATTATAATGCTAGGAATGTGTTAACAAAGTGAGGAAAAACATCACTGCTGCAAACTGTTTAAAATAAACAAGTTTTGTTTTTCACGTTTTTAAGACAGTAAAAATCAGGCACAACACCTTTCACTGATTTTAGGCGTTTATTCTAGTGTATATTGAAAAACATTTTTAGTTGTGTGAATAGAAAACGAGAAGAATGGATGATACTGATTATGTTTACATCGATCATGTGGCATCTCTACGGATGAAAGTATTTCTGACGGGCGGTGCTGGAGTTAGTGCTTCAGACTCCAGAACTGCATGGGGCCTTTCTGTGTGAGTTTGAATGTTCTTTCTGTGTCTGTTTGGAATTCCGAATCACAGAGGACTTTTCTGGTTAAATAAAGATTAATAACAACATGTTATTCCAAGTGAACTTTAGTTTCATGAACTTTGATTGGATTTTCTGCATAAGGAGCCAGTGCAACACATACGGCCTGCTGTATAAGTGAGCTGAACGACACGCATCACAGAATTATTATATGAATTATTGTTGTATAAAATGACAATATGAACAGTTGCCCTTACAACTTACCAAGCAAACAGAACGTAACATTCACCTCACAACTTCTATACTTCTTCTAAACTTTTTAGTTAGCAACTCTAGTGATATGGCCGACAGTAGCTCCGTTGGTAGAGTGTTTGTCCACTGATCCGAAGGTTTGCAGTTTGAACCCCTCTCAGTGTAGACTGGTCAGATCCCATAGATGAATGCTGTTGTTGTGGCCTTTGGCAAGACACTTAACCCACCTCACCCCCAGTGTCCAAAAGATATAACCAGCCATAACCAACTTTTAAATTTGGCATCCTTTTATTTGAATTAATACTTTGTTAATTAGATGTTTATGGAGTTGTCCATTTTAAAAGTTGTGTTCTGCTGCCTGGTATAAGTAGAAGTAAAAAATGGAGGGAAGAGGTTGATGTGAAATCCTACTTAATTAATATTTATAACCAATTTTGAGTACTCGACACCATCCATTTTCTCAGGTCCAGTAGGGGGCAGTGCATTCTGGTCCAAGGTTACTGAGGTCAAATGAAAAAAGCTTTAATACTAAAACCTCAAACTTATATAAGACTTGAAATGTTTATTAGGTCCTATAAAGATTCTTACATTGAGAGTAATTCTTATGAAACGTATATGTCCATATTGCCCAATGGGAGCAGTGAGAGCTGTAAATTTTACTGCAGTATTTTCTCATAAGGCTGCATGGACTTAAATCATAGAGTCAACATCTTCAAGCTGCAAGGACATTCGCACAAGTTGACAACAAAGCCATCTCTTTCACAGTCTCTTTTACTCATCATAATGTGTGAATGCAAAATAACCCGTAATCTTGTGTCACAGCAGACGATCAACCCCCCCCCCCCCCCGCCTTTCCCCCCCCCCC
>KN483145.1:35272-45957 GCA_000787095.1 Periophthalmodon schlosseri | reverse complement strand
CTGTTTTTCATGTTTTTAAATCAGGTATAGTGTCTTACAGTCTGAAAAGTTGAATAGTTTTAAAATGTGAAATTCCACTACGAAAGTGTCCAAAAGTAAGTTTGATAAAAGCATAAACTCTGGACTTTAAGGTTAAAAAGAATCACAAAAGCCTGGCCTAGAGAAATTCTTGCTCTTATCATCGCTGTGTGCCTCTAGTTAAAAGTCTGTGACCTTTTCTCCAACTCCATCAGCATGGAGTGGACAGCAGTCAGTGGAGAGAGTTCTACCTCTGACGGACTACCCATAAAGGCCAACTGCACCAATATAATGCCATCAAATGGATCAAACAAACAGGAGGCTCTTAGAAAATGCTTTGTTTGTGTTTTCGAAATTCTTATTTTTACTTTCCATTTTTCATTTTGAGAGAATATTCACAGGAGCGCTGAACTTAACCATATTTACCATTGGTGCAAAAAAAAGTGGCCCCAAGCAAAGAGCCATATCGACCGAACAGACGCTCCGCTCGGCTCCGCGAAAGGCCAGGTCCGACACCAAGCTGGTAATTATCACAATTCAATGAGACTTGAATTATAAGCGCTAAGTAAAAATGTATCGGTCTTTAGCAGGACAGGAGAACCCCAAGGCAAGATTTAGAGAGTGCTAACGCTAGGAGTTGGCCTTTATGAGATGTCTAGTGAATGTACAAATTTGAAAGTGTGCTATCTGAGAGCATGAATTAGAACTAAAGAGGATTTACCAATTTTTAGCCAAAAGAATGTAGAAAACTTAAAGCAAAAACATGATCGGACACTAAATGTGCATAGTGATCATTTAAAAGTACCAGTGTGGATTCGAACCAGCAACCCTCGGATTCAAAGGCGTGCGGCGTATCCATTGATTACACTACACAGAACATTCTGGATTGTTGGGGCTGTTGAGTTAAATGGTTTCTCTGCTCACCCAATCGAGTTTAAGTCTTAAAAACATGAAAAACAGAACTCATTTTAAACGGTTTAAATAGTTGTCCAAAGTTGTTTCTCACTTACCTTATGCATTCGGAACATAATTATTCACCGCAATGAGTTTATAAGCACTTTTCACCACTCAGAGGCCGGAGCGGAGTTTTACCGTGACGGTAAAGCAAACAACATCTAGAATGCTAATGATAATTCCTGATTATTGGATTATACAGTACACAGTAGGCCTATTGTGACCTCAGGAGCTGCTTATACAACATAACTGGAAAAAAAAAACTGTGTACCCTGCACTCTTTGTTTTAAAAAAGGTACTGCTACACTGAGCTGCAGAGGTTTAATGTTTGGTTGGCTGCTGGGGTTTAGGTTGTGAGGATTCAGATCAGAGAGAGTCCTTTTAGGTTTAAACCAACTGGATTTCAACAATGAAACTTGCAACCCCAATGGGGACTCATTGTGTCCTTTTAGGTTTAAACCAACTGGATTTCAACAATGAAACTTGCAACCCCAATGGGAGACTCATGTGAGGCTCATTCTGCTTTCTGATTGGATAATTGTCTTGAGGCAAAACACCAAATTATAACATCAACAACTTGGCCATCATGTACAATGTTGTTGTTTTTTTGTTTTTTTTTTTGTTTTTTTTATAATTAAGAATAAATCAGCGTTACAGTTGTTACAAGTAAAAGTTATATTTGATTTGAAAATATTCACCTCATCTGTTTATGAAATTTCACATCAAATTGATGATGATGATTTTTGGCCATCTAAAGTAAAGGGCACAAAATGGCCTCTAGGCGTTTTTTGTAGCTCCGTTTTAGAAGGGTTTTTTAATAGTGAGATAGTCAAAATGATTATCATGAGGAAAGTCTGAGCAAGCTCCAAATTCATTTCCGTTTTTAAATTCACAAAAGTTTGAATAATGTAAAAAAAAATAAATAAAAAATCTGTCTCTGCTTTGCTTAATTCAATTTCCTCCTCTCTCCCAGCAGCTCTCATTCCTGTCATTGCAGAGGGCCGTCCCGCTTCCTGTTTCCTGTGGGCCTATCGTAGCCTGGACAGCTGCGGATCACTGATAGATGCGACTCAGCTCGTGTGGGACGCTCTGAATCCCCTCCCACCCTCCTCCTCCACCTACCCCACAACAGCTGAGGGCTATTTCGACCACAGGCGAGGAGAGGGAGGTGTCCAACCGGCTCCGCAACCGCACAGGGGCCTATAGCCAACTGCCAAAAAAAAACCTACACGTTCTAACTGCATTCACATGATGACTGCATCGAGACGCATGCGGAGATCTATTTTCACGTGATAGTTTTGGAGACCGGGAGAAGGGTGAGTGAGGCTTGCAGTTTTTTATACTTTTGGACGTTGCATGCAGAATGTTGTAATTAGGAACACGCTTGTCACTTTAAAAACTGCGAGACAAGTCTTTTTATAAACTGAAGAGGCAGCGAGGCATTGTGGGAGGAAAATGTTCCCCCCCGGCGGAGAGGACGTGCACGCGGAGAGAAACGACATGTTCAGCACAAGTAGAGAGAGGCCGGGAGAGTGGGGTTGTCACGGCAACTTAGCGCAAGGAGTGGAAGTTTGGGCAAATATTGGTAAAGTTGCACTGACAAAAAAGCAGTTATTTTAAATAGCTTGTAAGAAGTGGTGTAGTGTAGCGCTGTATCTCGGTTACTAAGATCAAATATGTTGATTCTAAATGACTAGTCTGATAAACTACTCTGAGGCAACTTAGAGAGGGAGTATTATGCAAAATCGAGTTTTTGGAGCGTTCTACCATGTTATAATGTTTCCTCACCAAAAACATGCCTGAAGAGGAAGAAGTCGTCCACGCGTGACTGAGTGATCTTAGAATCTCTCCCAGGCCTTATTCGAACCCTCCTTATGGTTAGCTGTACGAGCCTGTCTTACCCATGCTCCCGCGCAGCAATTTTTTCCTAAATATTCAAAAGCATGATACTACAACTTCACAAACCTGATGCAATGTGCAGTAGCTTAATTAGCGGGATGTATTGTGAAGGGGGAGGGGGCTCAGAGCGTCAAATTAAACTAATTACACATTACACAGTATTTTCAAAACAATAAAAGGCCATCTAAATACCTTTTTATTGTTATCTACATATGCTACGTGTTAACAACAATAACAATTAATACCCCATTGAAGTGTAATACATCTTTTTAAAGGCGCACTATGGAACTTTTTTATTCCAGACAAAGCAACATTTCCATGGCAAGAAGCATGTGGCGGTCCCAAAGTTACATAGTGCACCTTTTTAACTTCAAATTCTATGTGGTGTGATGACACAATCCTGAAAGGAAGGTAGTTTGTAAGCTGCAGCATGAGTCTGTATGGTGTGTGCGTAACATCATTAGTGTTTGGCCATGTCATTTCTATAAGTTTAGCCGAAAAGTAGTGTTTTATTCATGTGTCTTTTATTTTTACATGCATTACGAGTATATGTACCATAGTTTGCCTACAACAAGCTGCAGGATACATATTCTCATTGTTGCAGATATAGATAGACCGCACTGTTATCAAGTCTGTGCACGCCTAGAGATTCATGTTCACTATGTAATCCAGTGATCTTTACTTAAATAGGGGGTGTTTCACTTCTATGGGGTATTAACTGCTAACACGTAACATATTCAGATCACCATGTTACCTTTCGTTGTTTTGAAAATGCTAGATTTGCTGAAAACAATGTATTAACATGTTGTATAAATTTCACTTTAGTTTTTGACGCTGTGAGTCCCTCCTTCCTTTGCTCTCCGCACAAAGTCACTCCCCCTTCAGAGCGCTATCACAACACAATCAGCGTGCATCCTGCTAAGTGCTCAAGTTTGTCAAGTTGTTGCGTACAGTTTTGTATCATGTTTTTGTATATTTATGGATAATTGTTGTGTAGGAGCGTGGGTAATGTAGGCTTGTAGGCTGAGCATTGCAGAGAATCTTACAGCTAACTGTAAGGAGGGTTCGAATAGAGCCCGGGAGAGGCACTATTTATGCATGGATGACGTCTAAAACCTCTTCAGGCATGTTTTGATGAGGGCACAGCGTTATAACATGGCAGAAAGCTCAAAAAAGTCGATTTTGCATAATACCTCCTCTTTAATTGGACTTGACAAGATCCTCCAATTTCACTGCTTCAGATGTAGCCATGTGAACACATTATCATGATATTAGCAATTCAATCAACTGTTTGATTAACTTATGTAACTACACAATATATGTTAAAACACACTGTATTAATTACCCCATACACACTGCTGTACATGCATGGAGTGTGTCAAATCATTAGGCAAAGACATGGCAGCAGTACATCAGTTTTGTTAGAAACGTGTATTCATTCAAACTGAAGTTGAAGTGATTTTTTTCTGCTTTGCCTTCTTGTTAAAGGCACCATGCCTGATTTTTACTCTCTTCAAAATGTGAAAAACAGAACTAGTTCATTTTAAACAGTTTGCCCTGGTCCAAAGTTATTCTTCACTTCCATTACACGTTCAGAGCATCCTAATTTTCACCTCATTAAGTTTATAAGCGCTTTTCACAAATTTCAGAGGCCAGAGCGGAGTTTTGCTGTTACACTAATGCTAGAGCGACAACTAGAATGCTAACAGCACACCATGTTATACAGGTGTTCCCTCATCATCAGGGTCAAAGTTGTGTTTCGATTTGATTTGTGCATGTTTAAGTAACTCTGATTTTTTTGCATTTTCTTAAACGCAGGACAATACTGACTCAGGACATAGATAAAGGGTTAAAGAAAAAAAAAACATAAATGAAAATCTGCTGCTGTTTCTTAGATCTGTTTCTATTACTAAACCGTTTAAGACCAATGCCACTGTTTACAATAAACACAACATAAACTAATCATTTCATACTAAATAAAAAAAAGCTTCATATGTCTCCTTTAAAAGTGAATGATGGGTTTAGAATGTAACTCTATTCTTAGCAGTGCACTATTGTCTCATGACCTAGTTAGCTTGTCCGTCCTGACAGCCTGTAAGCCCTGGTCACTGTGGTATGTGGAGCATGCGTCTGGGTGGGTTTCCTCCACTTTCTCCTACAGCTGCCACATATCGTCAACATTATAATTACTCAAGTCATGTTTGATCACATTAGGAATTGACACATCCTTTTTGAGAGTACTTTTTATTATTAAAAACCAGTCATTGTAATCTCTTATTCATCCAGGAGTGATCCAGGGAAAAAGGTTTTAAAAGGTTTTAAAAGTAGTCATCTGGACCCTGTGATGGTATTGGTATATTGAAAGTATCTTATTTTGCCTATCTCCAAAACAACAATTACACTATTATGCAAGTTTCTATGCATCTTCCACTGGATGTGCCAGGTCCTCATAAAAGTCCCTAACATAGTATTGAGCTGTTGACACGGTAGACTGAATGTTTGCTCTTGTTGCTCACAGATCAGATAAAGCACTTTGGCCTGTGATGGACAAAGGAGTGATGACAACACCCTCGCTGCAGACAGAAACAGCCACAGTCTCACTACCGACAGGTACCACCCACTAAAGCTGGGCCTGTGGATCAAAGAGCAGAGCATTTTAAAATATAATGTAACTGCAGTTTAATCATAAGGACTTTAAAATCACACATGAGCACTTCCTTTTTCCAATTGCTTATGCATGTGAGATTAAACTAAAGTTTTTGTCTACTTTTACCAAGTTATAGTTAAACAGCATAGCTTTTTAGGTGCACGTCTCCATGGAGATGTTCTTGCTTTATCTGTCATGTTATACAGCATGGCATTAAATGTATTTATCCCCATGGAGACAAGTAGCTGAGGCAACCAGGCCAAGTTACAGGCCAGATCTGTGGAAAGACGAGCCCACTCACAGTAAGAACACATGCTTCTGTTGAGGAATAAAAACACCTGTAATAAAATTATTGTAAACAGATACACTTAATGCCATACTGGGGAACATTCCAGGCAGAGCAATAGCATCTTCATAGAGACAAGCAGGCGGCGGAGCCTTTGAGATATTTTATTATTTTTACTTTTACAAACTCGAGCTTTTTGATGCACTGCACTACTGTGAAAGGGGGCTCTGCTCATTTGAACCTGACTGCAGTGAATGCTCCACAGCCCACTGAGCATGCTCATTAGAGGCTCCTCCGGGCTCCATAATGGCGTCCCCCTCTCAGTTATTATCAGATCATTTAGAGACATTGTTGTTGTATGTTGTGGTGTCAAAAAATGGACAGTGTTCACCTCAAAATGAACTCAACTGTCAGGAACTGCGCAGAGTTATGTTTTACTTAATATTTGTCACGTCTGCCCTTTCATATTTAAGTATAAGTAGTATTTATCTGTTTATTGGTACCAGAGATGACAATTGGAAATGTCAGACTAAAAGCATGACAATAGGATTTTTATTTTTATTTTTTTTGTAAATTAGACAGAAATAAATATAAACTTGAATAATGAATAATGTCCTCACGATACTAAAATTTCAAACTCACTTTCGATACTAAGGAATCGACTCGATACTCAATACCGATACTTTTGACAACCCTGTCACAAAAACAAATTTTGAACCACGATATATTGCTACAGAGAAATAAATGAAAAACGCTAATAATGAAAGTAATTAAGATTTAAATAATGCAAGCTAATATAAATAAACAATTTTTAAATAATAACTTAACTAATTATAATAAATAAATTAACTAATTATACTAATACTGGTCTATAGGAGAAAGGAAGGGAGGGACCAAACTCAGACAGAGCCGTCCAATCAGATTACATTATTTCAGTGACACATGGAAAAGGAAGGAGCTCATTAGTCACCTGTCATTTAGAACAAATCAAATTTCTTTCACCTCAGATTTACAGAGGTGCTTTGCTCTTTGATTCTGCAAAAGTCAGCACTGTTTTTCAGACGCATGTGTTATTGGTCTCCTTGTTGCAGCCATGTTCGCTTTTTCATGCGAATGAGCTATGCGCCTCTTTGATTGGCTATTCCACTTGCCAATCATGCCCATCTGAACTCTGGGAGATAAGACAAGTATATGAAAAGTGTATAGTCTTGGCAGGCCGGGCTACTGTAAGTCCCTGTGGCATGTGTCGTATTCCGTGTACGTAAGTTTCTAAAAAGAAAAGGGGAGATTTCATCATTTACAAAGCGTAGATACGTAGCATGACAATTGAAAATATCTGTTACATTGGACAGGAATAGTGTAGAATTCAGTACTAGTTGTTGTAAAGTTCCTATGCCACGCCCTCTGTCGTGTCTTGAGCCAGAAGCATACATTTTTGTCCAATCACATTTGTTTTTGTCCAGTGATGGATGTGAAATGGAATTGGTCACCCATCATTTACAAACATTATAAAATTTCTCTCATCTCGGAGTTTAATGCTGTGTTCATTGACTCTGTATAAATCCACAATGTTTTTCACTGCCCTAATATTTTTTTCCTCGTACACAGCCATATTTGTTTTGATACAGCATTTAACTTCTATTCTATTCTATTTATTTCCATGGAGACACCCCCAAGCCAAGTTACAAATAAGATCTATGAAGAGGTTATACAGCTCACACTAAGCATGTTTTTCAATAGGTTTGAGTATTACAAATGCCTCAGATTTAATAAATGCAAGATAAATAGGTTAAATGCCATACTGGGAAATATTCCAGGCATAGCAATAACATTTGTTGTACCCTCCACCACAAATATTACATAGTACACGTTTTTAAAGTTCAGACTAGTCATTTTTGCATAACGTCGGCCATTTAAAAGTCCTAAAAGAACCCGAATCTCCACATTGAAAGCACATCTGCTCTGGGCTCCTTCCCGCTGCTGTTTGAGTCACCTGGAAGCGGATTGGAGCTGAAAAGAGCTGCCATCCTTTCACCTGTCGCTCCAGGTGGTCCCTGTCAGCCCGATCTGCGTCTCCGCGCAACATCGCACAATGCGCCCCCACCACCACGTTAGCTCTGGGTGATTTTGGGAGACAAAGTGGAGTTTTTGAAGACAGATGTTTCTGAGAGAGACTGGAAGTGAGTTTTAGAAATTATTATGAAAATGGCTTCAGATATACAGGCGAATATAGAATAAGTGGCATTGACAGTTCAGCGAATAGCCCCGACAGATGGATTTTAGAGAGAGTTTTAAATATGGCAGCGATATAAAACATATGGACAGGGTCAGGCCACAGAAGGAGAGGAAATATTTCAGAGCAATATGGTTTAATTTGAACTTGGCAAAGTCATGTACACTTCTATTTCAGTGTACAGTATTCTCCAGTCAATACTGTGGAAGCCCTGAGCGGCAAGTTTTGCGGCAGAAATAATACGGGCACTTCCCAAGACTAAATCACCAGTTTATCCTACCAGTTTAGCACCTAGATTGATAAGTAAGGTGATAAATGATGCATATTTGATTGCGTTTCCTTCACCCATTTGCAGTTTTGATTGCACATTCCCTTGACCTATGTGCAGTTATAATCGCACATTTCCTCGACCTACGTGCAGTTATGTTTGCACATTCCCTAAAGCCTGTGTGCAAGAGGTGCCTGCATTGTCACTTATCTCTGATTTACTTTTTATTTTTGATTGCCCTAATTTAGCCCTTATATTGTCCAGGTTTAGATCTGGTGGTACTCTGAAAACCAGATATTATCTAAGATGGTACTTGGCATGAAACGTTTCAGAAACACTTGTCTGATGTGATGTCTTTATTACTTTTGACAATGACAATAAAAAAAATTGAATCTGAAGAGACACTGAGACACGTTATCTTGCGCGTTCACTTTTACCCAGCCCCTAAGCCGCCCAGCATCTCCGCAATTTCAGTCAGCCACTCAACCGTTGGTAGCAAATTGTCAACTCCCTGAACCACTTCTCCACACGCAGCATATAGTCATTTAGTTGTATATATTTTCAAAGGTATATTTTTGGTTCCATATTTATTAGTATTCCTCACCGTGGCCGCTCAGCTCCAAATGTAATCGCAGCATGGTTTGTGGGTGTTTGCTGTGAAAATGTGTGCGAAGCGAATGGCAGTCTGGAGGTTTGGACTTGGATAAAGATGAGTGGAGCTTGGTGCTGCAGGCTGTAGACTCAGAGGAAGAGGAGTTAGAGGAAGAGGAGGGGGAGGAGATGGGTTCAGGGGCACTGCACTGTTTTACACATGATTTTAATTTAAAAAATATTATTGATTTGTTAAAATATTCCTTAGTAAGTAAGTTGAGTAATGTTTGTTTCTGGTGGCACACGTTTTTCTTGATCAATTTACATTTTTGCAGATTAAAAAGGCCCACTGTGTAACTTTTTTGCCATTTATTGTCATTTAGAGTTAAAGCTACCTTGTTGTGAGGTATACATCAGGCCATTGGGTGGTCACTTCATATTGGTGTTGGTATAAGTCTAACATGGTATGTACGGATGTGCACTAAACTTTTTCTTTTGTTATTGTCTGTCCTGGACCTGTTATATGTTTGTTTGTATATTGTTTAGTTGTTCTGCCATAAAACAATAAACCCAACCCAAAAAAAAAAACGCATCCTTACTGTGAGCGGGCTTGTTCTTCCACAAACCTGACTCACCCTGGAGGACGGTCAACTCCTGCTTGTTTCCATGGAGATGTTGTTTCTTTGACTATAATAATCCACCTTATGGCATATAACTTACCCATCTGAATGGATAATGTTCCAAACTATGGCTTTAACTTTCTATTTCCATGGAATCATGCAGGTAATGTGCCACTTCCAGAAAATCACACGGTGAAACTTTAAGGTGCACTATGTTTAGGTTTCTGGTATATTTATTTTCACTTGTAGAGTTCGGGAAGGAACGTCAAAAAACAGTTGTTACCATGGAAATCCGCTGTTTGTGGTAGCAGTGCAAATCTCTCACAGATATAAGGTCACTGCTAGTAAATTCATCTAACACTCTACAGTGTCAGAATATGTTTGAATGAACGCTAAGTTTTGTATTTAGGATCTTAAAATCTCCATAGTTTTAACATTTACATTAAATTAATGAGGTGTGTGTCACTGTCCTGAGCTCTATACATGGGGTTTAACATGTGACCTCCATATAAATTGTAACTTTTTTAGTGGGGAATGCCTCCTTATTTCCATGGAGATGTTTTGCCTACAGTCTTCCACAGTATGGCATTAAACATATCTGGCTCCATAGAGAGAAGCAGATGACACCACCAGACCAGGCTACAGAGGGAGAATCCAATAAATCCTATACGAACTCACAAATATGTCACTTAGCATGTCTCCCTTCTCTTTACTGTCGGTCTGAATGGTGACTGTCGCTGTGGTAACCGCTCCCGTCTCCTCCGTGTTGACCTGTCCCGTCTCACACCAGTTCAGCAGCAGACAGAGACAGACAACGCATCATTAGGGACTGTCTGCAGCTGTTGGGTGAAGTCAGAATTCTCCCAGTCATTCTCACACTAAATAAAAGAACTAGCGTGTCATCCAGTCACTGCAGAGATGAGTTATAGGCAGGTTTTCCATTCTAATAAGTTTATCTTGGATTGGAGAAAGCTGAATTCACTAGTTGGCACATGCGTCTTGAAGCACAAAGTATTGGGGTTAGGCGATATTGACAAAACTGTCTACAATTGAGATGTTTAGATGTTCAGTGTTTTGGCAGTTTATCAGAAATCTTGTAAATGTCGTGGCTGAGAAACATTATTAATAGTATTGCACAAGTGAACGTAGATCGGCCTTTAACACCAATC
>KN483145.1:0-25193 GCA_000787095.1 Periophthalmodon schlosseri | reverse complement strand
GGGAACGTGTTGGTGACGTGGATCTGGCAGAGCACAGCAGGCCACGGCAAACTCTAATCAAACATTTACAAGTGAATTAGGGAGGGGAGGGGTGAGGTGGTGTGATGTGTTCAAACTTTGTGAATGGTATTAGTAACTTTTAGTAACTGAATGGGGTTTGCAAACCTTTGACCAATGTCTGTGGCACCGTTTGACTCTTTAAGTTGAGAGCGCGTAGACAGAAATCGAGGACGCATACACAGAAATCGAGGGCGCAGTAACTAAAAGTGGGCGGTGAAAATGTGAAAGCGAGCGCGCATGTGTCTGACAGCGCCCGGTGTTGGCGTCTCCGCGCGCTCTTTACCCTCCAGCGCCCTCCCTCTTTCTGCCTGCGCCCGCTCGGTTATTTTTTCTTCAACGAGAAATACGTCATCAAAACAAGACTTGAACAGACGATCACAGATTTAAAGAGGTTGAGTCGACTCCAACCCAAATGTAAGTTTATTTGTTATCGCAGAATTTGTAATTTTACAATCTGTACAATTTAATATCAGCGCACAACTGCCAAACCTGAACTAAAAAAACATCAGCAGTATCACGTTTTGACATGATACTATCTCAAAATCACATGATGGTTTCACGAAATTACGTGATAGTTTCATGTTAAAACGGGAAACAAAATTATCATGAAATTATGTGATATGTAAAACAAGGAACTACAGTAGAGGATCTATCCATTTTTGCATGTTTGTATGGTGAGATATAGGTTTTGATACTGATGTTGGCATGTAAAATTTGCGAAGCGCTTATAAACTCCTTGCGGTGAATAATTTAGACTCTAGGAATGCGTTGGGAGAGCGATCAATAATTTGGGACATACAAATTATTCACTGCGATGTGTTTTTAAGTGCATTTCACAACTTCTCCAAAGCTGAGTTTTCCCATCACGGTAATGCTAACACCAACTAGCATGCTAACACTTGTTTGTGTTTCTCCGAGGAACTTCAAGAGCTGCTTTTTCAATATATCTACACAGACACAACACAAATGTTACGTTATTACATGTTTGTTTGTTTTTGGGGTTTTTTTTTTTTGTTTTTTTAGCAATATTTCATGACTCTTTAAAGAAGACCTATTGTGCTTGTGTCTGCTATATAGCTATAATCTATGCTATATAGCTATAACTGAACTAGAACAGAATACATTGGTGCCACTAATGCACTTTAATAATCTGATTATAAACATTTATAATCACACATTATGGGCACTGACATCGTGGCAAACGACATCACAGCAAAGAGTCGGCACCTCCGATGGATAGCTGCAGATCATGGTAGTGAGCAGCAGATTTTTCATTGGTACCAAAATGACACTGTGTACCAATTTTATAGCGAAAATTTAATTGGAGAATGAAGTAAGTAAAGAGCAGCAGGCTTATGCCAGTGCTGGTGAAAACAGGGATTGATCAGCAATATGGCATATTGAAAATCAGCAATTAAATATTGCTCAAACATGCATGAATCACTCCAAATCCAACTTTGGATGAGTAAATGGTTAAAAGCTCTGAAAAGTCGATTTTGCATAATAGGTCTGCTTTAATGACTTTGTGCACAAAATGTGTTGGTGTCACAGATCTGGCAGTGCACAGCAGGCTACTGATCAAACGAAAAAAAAAGGCAATATGAGGGTCTGTTTTGACACACTATGCTGCAACTAACACAGAAACTAAGCCAGAGACACGTGTGAGATTCAATGTATAGTTTATCGAATGTATAAACTTGTGCGTGGACCCTGGTCGATAGACATCAGTGATGAGATACAGTTGGAGAAGGGTGAAATTTCTGCCCCCAGGAAACATTTGAAGAGGAGTAGGGCTTGGATCTTCATTGACAGGAGCCAGCGGTTATTTCCTGAGCAATAATTCAGGACTCTTTAATTACTTTGTGTACGGAGCGTGTTGGTGTCACAGATCTGGCAGAGCACAGCAGGCCGCAGCAAACTCTGATTAAACATTTACAAGTGAACAGACGAGAGGAGGGGTCGGACTGACTTAATGTGATCAAGCCATGCACTTTTCATATGGACAACGTGCAGCAGATGTAACATGTTTACCCGAGGTGTCAATACACTGGTTGCCTTGCTCTTCCTCGCAGAATTTTGCAATATAATGGAGACCTTATGGATGAAACAAACTTACAGTTAAACTGACAGTATGGAACTTTCTGGAGGTGATACGTCACCTGCATAATTCCATGGACATAGAATAATTAATAAGAGTATTGCATGGACACATCATTTTCTATGTTTTTCAGTGCAAAAAACATATCCATAATGAAAAAACATGCTTTTATTTTAGCCTGTTTTTAGGCAAGAAAGTTACATATTGGGGCTTTAAGTCCTTCTTACAAATATTTCAATATTTCAACAGTTGTCAACCAATAACGACTATAATTCATGGCATTCACAAAGTCTTTTCTGGACAGAAAAAGTTCTTTTGGAAGAACATATCCCAAGGACAGAAATGAGGACACCTATCCAGACATTATTTTAATTAATTCATTAATCACTGGATTTATTTAGCACCTTTCAAGACACCTTAAGCTTCTCACAAGATTTTTTTTGTTTTCATGTGTGCACAGTCTTGGGGCAATTTGTCCCATCCCTTGTAAATGTAGATATTATTTGTAAATATTACTGTGTAAAAGTAATAGAAGAAAATGAATAATCATAGAATAGGATCAGTGGTTTTAGAGCATGGTTAAGCCTAAAACTGTCTTACAGTCTGCTGCATATCTACTCAGCCACCCTCCTATTGATGAGAGAAAAATGCTAATTGACAGTACTTTGCTTCCGTAGTTGCTGGGTTACATAATGTTCCATAACCATAATCTTTAATAATAATAAAACAACATATTAATGATTATAACTGATGCACCCTCTATGATACTGTCAGTAGTTTTGATTGCCTGGCGAGCCACGGTGCAGGAGGGTCTGGGGACCAAACACACAGCTAAACACAAACAGCATTGTCAACACTCTGGACGATACAGTCACAGCTGCTTATTTGTATTGCACGTCTCTATAATGTGGAAGACTCGTCTGACGGTGCAGTGCTCCGTCTCTCGATTCAAAGTCTGTTGTTTGTCAGTCCTCTGTGTTTGTTTTTTCTTTTTTTTTTTCTCACAACATAAGCCACCATGTTTGTTTTGACACCAACAAATTATGTTTTTCTCGAGTTGGTTAAGCCACGTGTCGATCATACCCACTGGATCTTATGGAGACAGGAGCCAGTTCACAACTATACATTTTAAGTACAGTAAATATAGCCTTGGCTAGCATTAAATCAACATTTTTTTCGATGGACGATATTAAAATGTCCACATCCTCCAGCCATTTCACCTACAGAAACGCATACATCATTGATAAGATCCCATTCCCGTGCGTCTAATGCTCCGTTTGTTTCTCCGCAGCGGGATACAACATGGATGATGGATGGATGGAGGCCGTTGTGGGAGGTGAGTTCACATTTCCTCTTCAATCTCTCCTCTTCGTCACCAGATATCTTCCTCCCTGCTTCTCCGCACCTCATTTCTCCTCGATGAAACAGAGCCGAGGGGCAGGAGGCAAGCATCTGCATCTGCCAAATGTCCCAGAACAGAAGCTTTTAGCGCACTTCCACCTGCTGCTAGGAACGTTCTTTTATTTGGCCTTCAAAGCGTCTCCTATAGCAATAACAACTGTATTCATCAACACCGGGCTGTCTACATGTCAGTTATGTCTGTATTTTATCTCGTGTGAAGGCTGAGCGCTTCACTGAGCAGTAAACATTACAGAAGCTGCTTGCTAAAAGCTTCTGGCTCCAGATGATTTTTATATCCACATAAAGATTAAGTAAAGTACCATGTTGTGAGGGATAACGGCATAGCATGGAGTAGTATGGATGGCTTTATGAGGCAGCAATTTAAACAGACAAATGAGTGACAGTGTGATCATTTTATAGCAACTGAACCAAATATTTGACTACCATAAATCTAGTGCACAGGTCATACGCAGCATATGCAAGACACATATATGCAAAATTTACTTTTTTGAGCTTTTGGCCTCAAAAAGAAAGAAAGACAAGAAAGACAAACAAAAAAAAAAGAGTCCGAGCAGAGAGAGTGAGAGGGTGTTACAGCAGCGATACAGCAGTGAAAACCTAGAGAGCCTTAAACGTTTAGATCATGTTTTAAACTACGTCTTTAAACTAAACATATTTATTGACTTTTTCACAGTCACAGAGATCTAAATTCTGATAGCAAAACCAGGATCAATTTGATGCAGACAATTTACACTTAAAAGAGAATGTGGACTTTGAACTTGTTCTGAGATAAAACAAGAAACACTTGAGCTGCATTTAAGAGCTCTCCTCCTATATGAAATAAAACTCAGTGACTCTTAGGTTTTCACCCTGCAGTTTTCATCCTAAACTAGGGAACGAGATTCTGTGCACAAAGCACACCTCGTTACAGACACACGTGGCCAATTGGCATATCAACATACGCGAAAACTCTTTGAATTTGCACTAAACTTTTTAAATGTGCTTTGGCATTTGCTCTGTTCATTTCATTTCCCCTTCAGTCACACTTGTGCTGAACACAGTGTGAGGAGAGAGCGTGTTGTATACCTCTGCCCCGCGCTGGTCACGGTGCTGCTGCTGCATGTAACGATGTACTGAGAGAGAGAGGGGCGAGTCAGATTGAAATGAATGAGTCTGTGACTGTCAATGTGAGGGGTGAAAGTCCGGGGTAGGGCAGATTAAATATCAGAAAGTACACAGCCTGAACTTGAAATAAATTATGGTAATTGGCTTAAGTGATAGATTCAGTCTAGACTTACTTTCTTCATTGGGACTACTTTTCTGTGCGTAAGGTTCGGCAGCTTGTCGTCTTCCTGCCTCCCGGTCCAGTTATTAAGTAGGTACAGACAATTAATATGCACAAACAACGATACATAGGGGCCATGGGTCATATATGTGTGTAATTAATATGCATTTAATGCATTCACTCCTCGTTCACTGCTGTTTATCTAAAAGTGGAACCAGAACATTGATTCTGTGAACAGACTTTTTAATGGGTAGCTGTGTCTTAAGTGAAAATAAAACTAGAAAAGTACAATCAAGAGACATCTTTAGCCTACCTCACCACACAGGCATCCTCACACTTAGTGTGCACTCTTGGATTAGTCTATTCGAACGAGAAAAGGGGGAATGCTTTGACAGAAAAAATGGATTTAACAATCAGATACTATTTTGATGGGAGTTTCTTGATTAAAAGTAAACTACTCTCATTTAATGTAATACTGAGAGAATATCAAATGGGTCTGAGGCCTCGGCCATTAGGGGCCCCTCCAGGTTCAGGGGCCTTAGGCGGCCACCCACTCTTGCCTAATGGTTGCACCACCTCTGGTTGAAGGGTAATGGTTTGAGGTTAGGGCCTGGGTGAGTGTGGGGGTTATGGATTTACTTTCCAAAAAGATCTTTTAAATGTGAGAAAACAAAGACCTTTTAAATGTGAGAGTATATATGGCTCTATGTGGGAACATATACACTAACCTTGCTCAGAAGGTGGATTCTCGCAATATTTGTGAGTTCACAGACTCAGGAGAATCCATCATGAGATACTCCTGCAGCTGCTGTAAGGTTCAAAATCGCCCAGCAGTGGGCTGACCAATGACAGAGCAGCACTGAAGTCTGTGTGGAAGCCAATGGCAAATTGCCCAGTATTTTAGTGAAAATACTGAATATTTTGTTTGTGAAAAATGTGCAGAGGGAGCACACTGTGCATTTGTGGATAGGGAAGATGTCTGTGCTTTTCTCTCAACTGGATGTAACAAAAGTTTGAATCTGATTGGTTGAAGCGCCACAGTTGCAGAACAAGCCAAAAAATCAAACGCTCGTCATGCCATTCCGCGCATTCCCGATCTCTTTCAGCAAGAGGCGTTCCATATTGATAAATGTGTGAAATGTGTTGAGTGCTACACATATCAGTCCGGTGTGAATCAATTACATATACACACCCAAAAAGCCGATGTAAAAAAGACAAAATCATTTAATGGATATTTACATTGCTTTTCGGGACAGTATATGTAACCAGGCTCACGCCAGATTGATATGTGTAGCACTCTGACTCTTCACTTTAACTTCCAAATACCACTGTTACTCTAGAAATCCATTAAAAACTGACACGTTTTTTGTTGTTTTTTTTCTGTTTCATGAGCATGTAAACACATACCTACAATCAGATGTGACTTGTCCATGTTGTACCCACTGTCTGTATAACTATCCTTCAGTAGCAGGTGTTTGCAGAATGCCCCCCTCTGTAAATCTCTCCTGACAGTCCCTGCGATGTCATTATCATGTGTCTCAATGATTGAAATCCTCTGTCTCTCCAAGTGCTCGTCCATCTGTGCCTCTGCGGTTCTGAGCCCTGTTGTTTCTCTCTCTCTCTCTTTCGCAGCCGTCATCGCCACCGTGGTCGTTGTTCTCCTGGTGGTGGCGCTAGTCGTGATCCGGTACATGTTCCGGCACAAAGGCTCCTACGTGACGAACGAGGCCAAGGGAACGGAGTACGCGGAGACAGCCGACGCAGCGCTGAGGAGTGACCCGGTGCTAAAAGACGCCATGGATCAGAGCAGAAAGGAGTACTTCATATGAGCTTGGACTGGTTTTTATATAGGCTTTACATACAAACTACATTGGTCCAAAGACACATAAGTCAAAATATTGTCAATTTTGCACTGTTGTACTTCGTAATTCTGAGCAACAAGCCATGTTTTTGGTCCGTATGTAACAAATGGACATCTGTTTTTTGCAATTTATGTTTATTTATTACGCAAAAAAACTGAAGGGCCTTTACCAGATTTCAAATCATGAGTCAGGAACATGTTTTAGTTTGAACCTTTAGCCCCGCCAACTTAGTCCTTTCTGCCACTGTGATATTGCACCATGACAGAAACAATTGTCTGGGATTGTGTCATGCAGTTGTTTTCTCATGGCTCTCCAATCTCTACCTACTATTTGCTTTTTGTCTCTCTTGAAAATGCACCGTGACATAGAATCAAGTGTCTGGAATAGTGTCAAGCAGTTAGTTTCCCATGATTCTTAGTAACAATGTGCCTGATTGGACGAAATTGTCTGATTGTCAGTAGCTTCTGTATTAGTTATAACCTGAGAATATCCATTGTAAAATATGATGTAAAGAGCATTTATCTTGACAAGAATAAATGAAAATCAGGTACAGTCTCTTTAAGTTTTAAATCAAATACTCCACTAATAGCTTGCATTGTTATGTCGATATATTTTGGTATTTTGAGCCAAATGTACATAGACATGAATGGAGGGAAAATGTATCATATGAAAATATAAACCACAGAAAACTATCTACTACATTAAAAAAAAAAAAAAAAAAAAAAAAAGTAGTAGGTAGGATACATTTGTATCCTGTGGTTTAGGGAGAACTTTCATTTTGGATGACAGATTTTTCCTGCCTCATACTTTCGAGTGTTTGTCAACAGATTGTGCCTTTCTGGACCCTGTTTCCCCCGAGACAGACAAAATTCAGCCAGCAACCCACAATACTGCAGAAACTGTGCACTAGCTCCACAGCCTGATAAGCCAGGAGCTTGGTGCCTCTTAAAATGGAGAGCTCCTGCCAGTAAGCTCCCCATATGGTACACATTTTTGTTTTTGTATTTTTCTTCTGTGAAATATTACAACTTTTGAAGATGTTACACATTGTTGAATATGACTATCTATATGCTGAGTAACTGTTCTATGTAAGTAAAAAGTAGGAAATCAGTAAAAAGCATGTTTTCTGGTGGCTTACTGATTGAGACGCCATGTTGAGTAAATTATATTTAGTGTGCAATCACCAGGAAAAGGCTAGGCTACATTATAGCCTTTCGTGTTCACAATAATTCTATATTTTTAACCTAGCTGCCAAACCAAAGAGCTTTCTTAAATAGAATAAAAAACAGTAGTGCCTTTCATGTAAATTGCTTGTGCTTTGAATGTTGCTTTTGATTAAATTTTTATGTTTGTCTACCAACAAAACATGTACGGTACTTTGTATTATTATTTTTTTTTATTATTGTGTATGTTAATAGTTTAAAAATGTGTTGTTTTGTGTAAACTCACAAAAAGAAATTTAGGCTTTATCAGTGGATAGTGTGGAACCTCTCTGTTACCCCTTTTTCCACTAAGCTGGTGCCGGTTCCGGGCTGCTGCCCAATTCAGAGCCAGTTGTGGTTGCAGTTTTTGAGTGCTCCTGGTGCTGAGAACTGGTTCTGACTCGGCCCCAGTTCAGGGCTGTGCCAGAAATGAAAACCAGTTTCAGTGGAATACTAAGCATAAATACATGTTATAGTTACATGTTGTAGTTCCTAACTAAAATTTAAACATGTAAAAGACCAAAGTAAGTAAGTAAGGGTCCCGTTTGAGGGGTCCCAAGCAGCCAGCTGGAGGTACTGCCTTGTAAGGGGTTCTGGCACGGTTAGGATTTGAAACCAGCTTGTGGGGAGCGGGACTAGATAGGCCTCCACGCAGTGATTGGAGGACCAGTAGCACGGCAGTAGCAGCACACGTGACATTTCTCAGATAAACATCATTAAGACAGCAAAAAAAAGATATAAACATAAAATAATAATTTCTCACCAGACACTGACTTGATCTTGTGATAAATCCCCATATTTCCAGTGACGGCAATTTATATGTTGATCTGCTTCGCAAAACAACGCTAGCCAGCTATTTCCTGTTTATTGATGGACGCCACTCGCGTCAAGATCAGAAATATTACATTTGCAGTGTATAATGCAAGTATCACTAGTAAACCCCAGTGCATTACATAAAGAGACTCTAAAACGTGGCATAGATGTATAGACAAATGAAATAAATGCAAAAAAGGTGTCGATAAACCGGAAGTAGTTTTGCAATTCGCTGAGCATTAAGAGTATAATTCAGGTAGAATTAGATCTGAATTATTAAGTAAATATTAGTTATGCTTGGGTTATGTCAGTTGCTCACGTATGTAGCAGAGCCCTGCCCCTAGACCTGTAGATGTGAAACACAACTCAGTTGGAGAGAGCAACACTAAACAGACCTGCTCCAGAGTGGCCCAAGCGAACCATGCTAGTAAAAAGAGATTCTGAGAGATTAGAAGATTCTAAAACAAATTCAGACTCAGCTCTACCCTGAACTGACTCTAATTCCCATTCAGACCCTGTGTACTCACTAACCTTGACGCCTCCAACTCTTTTGCCGCGAGCTTCATTACTTCTCAAACAGTAAAATCTCAAGTATGTTTTTCTACTGTTGCAGAAATTAATTCACAAGAAAAAGTCAGAAAAATGTGAATTCACAGTGAAACTGACACACAAGACAAGGGTACCTTTTACATATTTATACAGTGTCGACACAAAACCCAGTCGACAGGATTAGCGTCAAAACATTTTCTTGTCGTCCAAAACATGCCGCCGATGCAAAATTGGTGAGGTGAGGACCAGAACTGTGTACCCAGGCGATTAATTGGGTTTCAGAGGATTTTGTCACGGTTAAAATGTAGCGTATGTACCTTTAAGAGTGTTAAGCGTCTATTGACAAGGATTATTATGAAATTACACCTTTTTAGCTTCGTGTAAACATTCAAAACACCAATTCAGTCCACTAGCTCGTAATAAGAAAAGTGCTATTATGCATAACACTCTTTTCCACTAGCTTCTCTGGATTTCTAAACAGCCTGGGGTGTGTTTTTTTGAATTAGCTTTTTATGTTGTATTAAAATGCCAGTATAAAAGGTTCAGTACAGTTATCGGCATTATGTAACATGTGACTAAAGAACAGGTCAATACAATATATATATTTTATTCCAGGTGTCTCAGTTTCAAGGTTAGATCTTCAGTTCAAAATTTGTACTTTTGAACTACTTAATTAACACAAAGCAAAATTCCTTAAGGTAAGATAAGGTTCACTTAATTGTCTTACATGGGTATCAGCTTCTTGTTATATGCAACAACTTGAGGACTTTTTTTCCTCTTCAAGAGATAAAGCAATTGTCCTTATTTCTCATCGTTATCAAATCCTTGGATAGGCAAACGTGTCATGTGCATCTGACCCAGTCTTCAATGACACTGGGACAACATGTCTGGAATAGTGGGAGACCAGATCTTGAGTTTGGTCTGGACTACCAAATTGGAGGATTAACATCTTGCATAGTTTAAATCGACTTATTGGACCATGTTGTTCCCTCATCAAAAACATGCCTGAAGATGTTTTAGATGTCATCCATGCATGTTTAGTAATTTAACGATCTGTCTCTGGCACTATTCAAATCCTCCTTACGGTTAGCAGTACGATCCTGTCCAAAGCTCAGCCCACAAGCCCAAATCACCCATGCTCCTACATGGCAATTTTCCATAAATATTCAAAAGCATGACACAAAACCATGCACTACAACTTCACAAACCTGATGCGATGTGCTCTAGTTTCATTAGCAAAATCCACGCTGATTGTGTTGTGACAGTGCTCTGAAGGGGGAGCGATTTGGGTGGAGAGCACAGGGGAGGGGGCACTTAGAACATCAAAAACAAAAGTAAAACTTATTAAACATGTTGATGTTTTTGGTGAATATAGCATTTTCAAAACAATAAAAGGTAACATGGGCTGTGTCCGAATGTCCACACGTCACGCCATTTTTAGCGGTGTCCGAATGACCAAGCAGTGAAAAAGTAGTGCACTCAAAATTTCCCTCAATGCACCTTGAAAAGTAGTGGGCACCGGTGGTCACTAAAACCGTCAATATAGACCACAATGCACCGCGAGTGTCGGAAAAACAACAGCGGACAGAGACAGGTCTTTAACTGGACACAACACGACTGAATGAAAGCAGATGGAAGCGCTGGTTTATCACACTGTTGATCGCTGATTATGAATAAACCACTATTAAATAAACCATTGCTGTGTAAAGTTGCTAGTGTTAGCCACTTGAGGTGTTAAAAGAGCAATTATTTCCACATCTCAGACAAAAAATTTAAAAATCTAGTCCGTTTACATGCGATCCAGCTTGACAAAAACTTACACGGTTATTATTAGTCCATAAATACTTGTGTGCCAGTCCAATTTGATCATTATTTAAGACAGAAATGTTTGAAATGTTTTAGTGGAGTTTATCTTTTAGACTTTTTTCACCCAGCCGCCAGAGTCACGTGACTTGAAAGTAGTGAGCTGCGTGTCTGAAACGCAAATATGTTATGTGTCAGCAGTTAATACCCCATAGAAGTGTAATACTCCATCTTTAGGTATGTACACGAAAAAACATGCTTTTATCTTAGTTTGTTTATTGGCTAAACAGTTACATACTGTGGCTTTAAGGTTCTTGGAGTATTTTTGAAGTTCAACTCTCAGTCTTTATGTTGTGTTTTGTTTGTGTTATGTCAAGTGTTAGAAGTTGGTTCCAAAGTTTATAGTAGCTATTTCATAAAGAATAGATGGTAAAGTCATCAATAATCTGTCTCACTTTAACTTACTCAGGCTTCTGGAGGTAAACACATGTGGAAGGCTGCAGCTTTATTTCTCTATAGCACTATATGTTTTTTAAATCCAATCTGAAAGAGCAAGAGGGGAAAAATCAACTCTTAACAAGTGAATCCAATGAATAATGTATCAACCAGTATTATTTTGATGCTTCCATGTTTTATTTATCACCGGTGGAGTAAAAATTCAACTAAAAGCAAATAAAAGTGATTTCTCGTCCAACAACCGCCATTTTCAGTTGGAGATGAAATGTAGAAATGTATGAATAAATAAAAGGATGCTTCTAGAGTCCATCTACGGCTGGATTCTTCACCTGTGACCGAGCCCAAGCACAAATGGAACGTAACGTCAAAGTCTCGCTGAAAAGGCTGGACAAAGTAAGATTTTGCTAGTTCAAAAATTGAGGAAAATATTTCCAAATCAAAAAGTCAAACCTGTTTTGTTGGATTTACACCCATTCAAATTAGAATTCCATTTTGCTCTGCTTGAAATGTTTGATTTGAACTTGTTTCCTAACCCAAAATTGCTCACAAATATTTTTCTTTATTCTCTTTTCAGCTCAAATATTTTCACATTCTGCTAATTTTCCCAGTTTTACATTTGGCTTAACCATGAGGAATGAACCTGTTAAAATGTTGGTTCTGTGTCCTTTTTTCTTCTCTTTTCAACATCTTCCCACAGTTTTGCCGTTTTCTGGTATTAAGTTATAAGTTCTCTCACACATACATCATTATTTTACATTTTGTTCACTGTATATACTGTCTCTTAAAGGTGCTCTTACGTTATTTTCTGAAGGCAACGCCATCGGCTTGTTGGCCCGGGATCCAGAATACACACTTCAGTACTTTACGAAGATGTGAGTCTGGTCACTGTTGAATCTCCCAGTTTTCAAATGGACGTGATTGATAGGTGGAGTAGCCAATCAGGGACATACATGGTCCGCCGTATTGGAAAAAAAAAAGGAAAAAATATCACGGGGGACTGAAGCACACTGCAGATTTTTGCAGGATCAGTGAGCGAAGCACTAATCTGAGATGAGAGAAATGTGATTTTATTTGTAAATCATAGGTGACCAATGTGCTCCTTTGTTTCACGTGTCACTGAAAAAAGCTAATCTGACTGCACGATCACCTTTGGCTGGGCTTGAGGCACAACAGCGGGTGTGGGGACCAGACTGATATCAATCTGTATAAAAAAATACATAGAGATATCATTCTCGATTCACCAGGCAATCTGCTTATCTCGGTGGAAATGTTATTGGTTGGGCTGGAATGTTCCACAGCATGGCTTTACCTATCGCCATTGAAACAAGCAGGTGACAGCACCAAGCCAAGTGTAAGGTCAGATCTGGGGAGGGACGAGCCCACTCATGGTAAGAATGCATGTTTTGTTTCAAGGGATTTTTGAACAATAAAAATACCTGTAATTGAATAAATGCATGACTTGCCCTGCCTCATAGTGGCATTTTACCTTTTCCTTTACTGTTTTGTATGTGACGTTAAATATACACGCTGCATGAACGATCTGGAAACGTAAATTCTGCAACAAACGCGGTAAGCGGGGTTGTGGGGAGAGATATGAAATACAAGCAAAAAGACGCACTCGACCCTAAAATGCAGGACAACATAAGGTTACACACAAGAATGAATCCATCAGAAATGCAACTTTGAGATAGCTAAAGATGAATTGCCAGGTAAAGTGAGAATATCTCTGTGTTTTTTTATACAGAGAGATATCAGTCTGGTCCCCACTCCCTCTGTCGCCCCTCGAGCCAGAACCAAACACAATTCACCAGTGACCAGACTCACCTTTTTGAACAGTACTGAACAAGTGTGTATTCTGTACCCTAGGCAAAAAGATGAAGGAAAAACATTATAAAGTGAGTTCATTTAAGTTGATTTTTAATGTTATCTCCATCAAGTAAGTATTGTGATCATGCCATTGCTGAAATTGCCTTCACTACAAAGTTTTTTTTTTAATGCCTTAACAACGGTCATATTGGCCTTTTTATTTCCAAAGGCTTTATACGGTAATTCCACAGTGACGTCCAATCTTTTTTGTACTATCACGCCTCATTAAACTCTGCATTATTCTATACAATTTCCCCACTGTTTAACACATTTCCTTGTCCTTCCTTTAGTCTGGTCCGAGCTTAGCGTTAGCGTTATGGTGGCTCAGATGAACAGAAAGTGCTGAGTCGGCCTGTGATCCGGCCCCTAATCAGTGCGTTTGAGGCTCCCAATTATGTGCAGCCCACAAATCCCCTGCAGACACAATTATCAGCAAGAAGAGACCAGCGTTCTGTCATTTACCCTCCACACATATCCGCTCCACAAAAAGCCATCTAAAAGTTTAAGGCCTTAGTCATTATGGAAGCCTCATCACGTAAACAGCACATCAATTTCAACTTGCTTTCTGGGTAATTTGGTTAAGCTTCCATTGTGATGCGATTTTTCCTAATACCATGACCTCTCAAGTTCATTATACAAACAGAAAGCAGTCATTTTTTTATGTGTTCAGTCATGCAGCTAATAAAGGCTTGGCATTATGTTGACACAAGTGGAGTTCACACAAAGTTTCCTTGGTGGAAATATTGATACATGATAGGCATCCTTAACCTGGCTAACACCTGAGTGATATGTGTAGCACTCTGAATTAAGTTCTATACATCATCAATCTGGGATGACTCTTGCTTAACCTGGTTAGCAAGATGAATTCTCAGAATATTTATGAGTCCACAAACTCCCAAGAATCCATCTGGCCAAGCTGCCGCTGTTGCAATTGCTCGGTTAACCAGTAGTTTAGACCAGTCACAGAGCAGCCTTGTGTTTTGGGCAGAAGGCAAAGAGCCCAAACGAACCGAAACAAACATGGCAGCACAGTAGGACTTCACTTTAGCGAATAAACAGAAATTAAGCACTTTTGCAGATGGGACAGATGTCTGTGCTTTTCTCTCACCTGGATTCGACTCTGGTTTTGCTGTTGTGACTCACTGGTTGGTTCAAATATCTGTCGTATGATGTTTAATTCCAGATAGATGATGTGTTCAGAGTGCTACATTTATCAGTCTGGAGTTATCCTTACCTGGCCAGTCAGAACGACAGGCTTTGACAAAACTTTACAAAGACAAGTGGGTGTGGAACCGTATCGTGCCTCCCGGATACAAGAGGGCATGATTGACAGGCGGATTAACCAATCAGAGGGACATATACTTCATTCGTGTCAAAACATGTAAAAAAAATCACAAAAAACTCTTATTTATCTCAGGTAAAAGAAGTTATATATTTGGTTCTGAACCCTACGAGAATTTCTGAGAGGCTGTGGTTGGACTGTCGCAAGTTAGAGTGTAGAAGATCTCCGTTCTTTGGTCCGATTCCAGACCCTTCTGCATTCTAACTGAATGTAGAAGAAACTGGCCGGTCAGGCAACAGTTAGCCAGGTTAGCCCTCATTGAAAGTGTCTGGGGCATTTAAGCTGATTGGTCAAAACACCATAACAGTTGAACAAGCCGGAAAATCCAGAGCAGATCCAGATGAGAGAAAAGGACAGGCATCTTCCCTGTTGCACAAGCGTTTCTCTCTGGACGTTTTTCAAGAACAAAATAGTCTGTATTTCTTCTAGTCCGTCTGCCAGCGTAGTCTGTTATGTTTGTTTTGGTTCACTTGTTTTCTACTATTGCTTAGTACTATTAGCAGCTCAGTGTCCAACCATAAAGGCTGGTTTATAGTCCAGCATCAAGCTCTGTGCAGATAAAAGTTCATGTCCTGATACAGACCTGAACCACACAAGCTTCTGCATCCTTCTGAGTCCAGGTGTGTTGTGGGAATCCAAACCATTTAATTTGCATTTACTAGGCAATAAACAATCACATTGAGCTCATATGCAGACATTTCTGTGACAAACTGTAGCTGTTCCAAGCTGTTTTGATCAGTTTTTCATAGTCTTTTGGATCAACCATTCACAGCTTGCGTTTGGCGGAAATTCAATGCATAGTAACTTTTTGTCCAAGGTGCAGATACACAGCATGTACACAGCACAGCAAGCACCGCAAGCTTTCTGACTGGCTGTCAAGTGCATTGGATACCTTCGGGAGATAAGCCTTTTAGTCTTATGAGAGGCAAGTTTAGCTTTGCAGCGTGCGCTTCTATGCATTGGCTCATTGACAGCCGCATTGAGTTTTCTTTGTTTGTTGACTCTTTCGCATCTTTTCCCATGCACATGAGGCCAACGTTTTATTGCCTGGCCCCTGCTTTAACTGTTACTACTATTACAATCTCTTAGTCTATTTTCATTCATTGCACTGTAATAGTTGATTGCACAGCTACATCTGCACTCGTTTCTGTGTAGACTGCACACCTGACCTGGCGACAGATGCGTTGGAGGAGAGGCGCTTAGCTGAAAGGCTTTAAGAAGACTCCCGTACACTGCCTCACTCTTGGTTCAATTTTATTAGTACAACGTTTCGATCCCTGAGGAAGGTCAGAGAGACCAAAACATTGTACTAATAAATGTAAACCAAAAGTGACACATTGTGCCAGAGTCTTCTTAAAACCTTACTGCTACACGTAGCTTTAACTTTAATAAATACTACGGTGATGGCAGAGGCACATGTCCGTGTGAGTTTGGCGGGGGACCTCCTGCTGCTTACATAGCACAAGCAGCCGGCTATCCCTCAGATCATTAGCAGGGATCATTACTCCGTCCTTCCCCCTGGCTCCACACACTTCCACTGTGATGTACGAGCATGTGTCTGCACAGAACTCCACCACTGACAGAGACATTAACATCAAGCGCTGAAAGAACTCTACAACGCACTAGCATCTAAACACTCTACCACCAGCGGCTTTGGTCTATTCAGTCACCACTTTGTGCTTCTTAGACGTTCTGTGTGGTTTCTGTGTGGTTGTAAGAGACACTGTTGAAGTGCAAACACTAAACCATATTTAGTTAAAAGTTAGGGTTAGTGTTATGTTTTTTTATGTGTATATGCGTGTATAAAAATCTATGACACATTATTCTCTCTAATTATGAACCACTATATTAATCTATAATGCCTTCATAATAAAGTTTCTGGCAACCTTGCGCTTAGCAACGCTAAGCTAGCGAGAGAGACCGTGGATACAAGGCACCTGATTGGGCTGCTATTAATGTTCGTATCTTGATTTACAAACGAAATGGCGAAATAAAAACGCCAGGATCATGTAGAGTGGGTTAAAATGAACATTTTAAGGTCAGAAAGACAGCAGCAGTAACAGCAAGAGGGGTGACGATTTTTCAATAGAAGGTAAATTGTCAAGTCAATGGAGACAAATTGCGCCCATGCTCAGTTTCTATTTGGAACGCGGCACCTAGCAGGCTAGCTATGTCCATTTATATATAGTCTATGATCCTTACTGTGAGCAGGCTTGCATCCGCACAAAACTGGCTTAAGGGCCTCCTCCTGCTTATTTCTGTGGAAATGTTGTTCCTTCAGCAATAATATTTCACCATATGGCATAAAACTCATCTATACCCGAAGTATGGGTTTTAATTTAACCAGATGTATTTTTGCATTATTTGTGAACTCAGAAACTCATGAGAATCCATCTTGGCATGCTCCTGTTGGCAGTGTTGGGAAGTAACTGAATACATGTGCCAAGAATATGTATTCAGAATACAAAATTTGATGTAAATATTTTCAGTATTCAGAATACAGTACTGTGATTGGACCATGTAACAGAATATGTTTTTAATGCAGGTATTCTGTAACTAAATACATATTCAAAGTATTCTTCCCATCACTGTCCGCTGGTGTGATAGGGCCTGGCTGCTGGTTGGCAAATGACAGAGCAGCATTGAGGTTTGGGTGGAAGCCAAAGGCGAGGTGCCCAAACGAATCAAAACTAACATGGCAATGCCGACAGACGAACTTCAGCCTATTTTAGTGAAAAAACAAAGACTATTTTGTGTGTGAAAAATGTGCAGAAGGTAAAGACTTTGGAAGATGTCTGTGCTTTTCTCTCAACTGGATGTAACAAAAGTTTGACACAAAAACACAAAAGTTTTTCGGCTTATTTCACTGTTGAGACGCTTCGACCAATCAGATTCAAATGTTTGTTATATTTCGCTTTCAGTGAGAGCCGTTCCAGAGTGATAAATGTGTAGAATTCAATCCAGAGTGCTACACATATCAATGTGGCATGAGCCATGTTAGTTTTAATTTTAAATTTCCATGGAATCATGCAGGTCACGTTCCACTTCCACAAAGTTACAGTGTTGCTTTAAAACAGGGATAGGACAATAACCAATATTGTTTATCGTTGTGGGGAAGGTGGCCTGATGTGGTCAAAGCAGGAGGCAGGCTTGCATAAAAAAATGTCTTTTACCAGACGGAATTAATTTAAAAGATGACTCTGGTTGAATGCAAAATAACTCAAGAAAACATAAAGTGTTCATACAACTAAACAGAAAGTAAGCAAATTAATTAAATCTGCATCTCAACCATGTGCATACAATTACACTGAAGTCCCCCGATGGACTAACTCTGACTCCTTTTCTACACTCCCAGCAGGAAGGACCTTCCCAAGGAAAGTACTACTTATTCCACAGATGCCGTTAGATTTTATCGAGCAGTATTCCAATCTAACTGTTGAATTATGAGGGTTTAAGTTTGACTATAAAACTATAAACACTGAAATATTGAAACCAAAATACACAAAGACATTGAAACAAAAAAGAACTTAAACCAGTTCTTCCCTTCACATGGTCCGCCCACAACCTCCCCCCCGAGGCTTTAAAAATGGCCGACATTGTCTGGACCATGTGGAGTTTCAGGTAAGCATGAAAGTGGATGTATTTAACTGAAATAAATAGGATTAACCAAATAAAATATATTTAAAGTAACTGGTGTATGTGTGGTATTTTAGTTGAAAGGTGGACTATAACTAAACCAAAGACTAAGCAAAACAAACTCAGGATAGTTATGGCTAGTTGTTTAGTTGAATATGGAAAAAAAAATATAGAAAATGAAATGAACAATGTGTGAAATTAAATCAAATGAATGTGGGTTAATGGGACAAAGGCACACTTTGTCACAATCATGATAAAAAGGTCCAACAGTAATCGTTCGTGGGACATTTAATATAATCGTGATAATCGCCAACAAAAATAATCTCCATTATATCACCAGAATGTGCACAAAAAAGCTACTTATCTATGTTGTATTCTAGATCACTGTTGTTTTCACTTATAACAAAGTGCAACACTATAACAGTTATTTAAATATGGAACCTATTTATCATATTACAATTTCATATATATATTATTTTGGCCATGATAATCGTGACATCAAATTTCAACCTCGTCCCATGCCTACTTTAAAGAGGACAAGTTCGGCGAAATATAGACTATACCTCCAATCATGAACTTCAATTATCTACAAGCCCACCATATCATCACCACCCTACGTTTATTTTAGACAAAGCTTTGTAATTAAACTCTAATCAGAGATGCTGGAACACATGAATATTTAAAGGCCTTTCCCTATGAATCCTAATGAAATGCTAATTTATGAAAGCTGTAGGCATCATTTGAACCACGGTGCAAATCTGGATTTCGAGAGATTCCCTTAAGTCATTTCCTTTAACGCTAATGTTTCCAGCAGTTTATACAACCAGTTCTGTATCCTGTGTCGATGTCTTATAAATGTTCAAACTATAGCGGCATAGTAGCGGCTCTCAAACTGCATAAGCACAAATGTACCAAGTATGTCTGCTACAATAATGTAGGATTACCAGGCATCCTCTTTTCTCCAAACATGGCCTCCTTTTGGGACACAAAAAAGATACACCGGGCAGAATTATAAATTGCCCCAAAATGTCCAGAATTTCAACTCTGACACAGCTGAACAGACTGCCCTGTAGCCTATATTATTGCCTTTGCAAAAAGACGGTTGAATCTCAAGATGCAGTACCTCATGTCTGAACTCTAAACCACTTTTCATTTGCAAAAATCGCAACTTTCTGAGAAGATCCCAGTTCATAGATCCCAGCTGAAAAAGTTTGTGTAGTTTCAGCGATGCAATATGCAATCCAGATGCACATAACCGCGAACATGGGAGGAGTCTCGCCACCTCAAGATCGAACATGGTCAGACATTATGAAAAAAGCCATAGCTCATGTCTGTGTGTGAGAAATTGTTCATTAAAATAATACAATTCCAACATTCATATTGATGTACATTATTGCAGATGTGGAAAATTATAGACAAATACGTCTGTGTAATCACTCAGTCAACTAGGTATGATCCATAGTAAAAGAAAAATTCAAATCTGTCAATTGGACGAAAAGTTGTAGGAGTGATGACGTTTCGCTGCTCGTCCAAGCTGCTTCTTCAGTTCTGGTCAGACACTGGTGGACACTTCCTTATATCTATCTGAAGGGAGGACAGATATAAGGCAGTGTCCACCAGTAATCTGACCTAACCCTAACTCTAACGATGACCCTTTTACTATAGACAAATACATAAATAGCAATTTCACAAGAAAAATTAACCAATACAAACTTTGATGCTAACGGCCATACGTTTAGCAAAACAAAGTAAACATAAAAACATACAATATAATCCAGACGACCCCCCGCTCCAATAAAATGCCATTCAATCACGTAGAGGGCAATCAGCTGCATTCATAAACTGTAAACATGTAAACCTGAACAGAAGAGGCAGAATTTTATAGTTTCAAAAAGGGCTTACCAGAGCCACAGTTTCTCTCAAACAAAGGGAAACATTTCATTTAGAGCAGTAAGGGGGTGTTTTCATGTTCTTCACCTTATAGCCTGGAACCTGCAAGGCCTTCTTCTTTAACATGGAAGCATAGAGAACACACTTCCTGTTCTAATAAATACCAGTTTTGCCTCAGTACAAGGGCATGCACGTGTTGAAGAGGCTTGTGCGGGAGGCGGTGTCATTGGCTTCCTCAACCATTTGCTGAATTCTCTCTGAAAGGTTTGTGAGACACTGGGGTCAGAGCACATCGCTTTGTACAGAATGTAGCTATTTACAACAGCAGTGTCAATGGAATGACTTTGTATCAATGCAAAATCCCCACCCACATTGGTATTGTATGCCTTGCAAGCATCAGGAATATCAACAGTAGC
Organism: Periophthalmodon schlosseri; assembly: GCA_000787095.1. NCBI lineage: Eukaryota > Metazoa > Chordata > Actinopteri > Gobiiformes > Gobiidae > Periophthalmodon > Periophthalmodon schlosseri. The sequence continues at coordinate 4,514 of KN483145.1, read as the reverse complement.
CATTTTCCATTTGCTTCACCCTCCTGCAGCACTGTGTCCACTGTGTGCCTTGTGAATAGTGCTGCACACATTGACCAAAGTAAAAAGAGGAGGGTGTCCTTCTGGATCCACCTCATGTCTCCTCTCTTAGGCTTCCTTTAGAGGTCATTGTTGGTGATTCTTGGAAATCCCTCCATATTCATCCAAATGGTGCCACCTGCTGCTGTGTGATTTTTTACCTTTTTTTTAAAAATGTGTAAATAAACCAGCAAACATCATGAACTGCACCAGCCATGCTAATGATCATAGCTCCAACATACACAAACCAATGTTTATGTTTCACACACTAATTCACGTCTTTATCCTGCTCTCCTCACCTCTCAGCCATCTTTGAAAAGTGTGTACGATAGGTCTAGATTTTGCAGGGTGATGTGTAATGATTTTTTTTTTTTCCATAACGTTGACAGCCGCACACTCTGGCCTTGACTTTGTGTACAGAGTTTTGATAAATGAGTCCCTGGTGCGACTGGCAACTCCAGCAGAGTGACTTTATTTTGAAAAACCTGTCATACTGCAGTGTTCCTCTTCTCTTTTTAGGCCCAAACCGGCAAAGGTCAAAATGCATTGCGTCAATGAGAGACGTCCCGACATAAAGTTTGTCGTAGAGCCACGACATTCGATACACGTGTTTGTCTTGTGAAGCAAAGCAAAAAATATGGTCACGTCCCTTGACTAACCGTAAGTAGGCCATCTTGGATTGAAATTTACGAAATGCTGATTTAACATTTTCGCTGATGCTGCATTTTAGTTATCTCCTCTGAGGGTGTTTCACTGACAGGGCTGAAAATCACTGTACATCATCTACAGAAGTGGGGCATCCAAAGTAATTTTGATTATCTATCATGGTTTACATTTTCCAATTTCAAAATTTACTCCCATTTGCGCATACAAAGTCTGATTGGGCTTAAATTTGAATAAGTTGTACAACTTTCTTGCCTAAACCTACTCATTGTGAAAGAAACTAAATTGGCACAATAGCGCCCCCTACAGAATAACAAATACATTTGTATGGAAGGCTGAAATGAAAGTTTTCCGAAATGCTATGAAATTTTACATAAAATTCCACTTGGTCATCCCAATCAAAAGGGTCAAGGCAAACCATGTTGTATTTTTAACCGTGTTGCCATGGTGATGCATGAATGTGCAAATGTTATCCTAATGGGAGTGACTGCAAAATTTCCCATTAATGAGAAAAAACATTAGTGTCATGGAATAATGTGAAATTAGGCACAGTGACTCTTCATGTCATTCCAATCAAAAAATGGGTCATAGGACCCATGTCGTACCTTGAACGGTGTTGCCATGGCAATGTGCGAAAATTTACAAAAATTTACAAAAATGTCCTAAATTTCACATTAGTACAACAACTGATTAGTATCATTGAAGAATGTGAAATTTGGCACAGTGATTCTTCAGGTCATCCCCATCAAAAAAGTCAAAGGGGGAGTCAAAGTTGTATTTTGCACGGTGTTGCCATGGTGATGCCTTAAAACAACCATGTTATTCCATGCTAGTGCATCCGTGCTTCGAATATGTGTTGACTTTGTCTATTTAGACACTGCAATAACACAGAGACAAGTGGCATGCTAGCGCCATCCCTAGCAAGTGCCGGGTCGGCAGAGTGTGAAGTGCAGCCCAAGGGGGCCGTTCAATGCCTCTTACGGCTTTAATTATTCTCTTCATCTACCACCAGATCCCAAAGATGACACCAATGAATTGCATCAAACAGGTCTCAGGTTATGCCACTGTGGCAGAATTGAAAGTTGTATGGTCACTTTGTCCTCCGTAAGTCTGACCTCTGGGGAACATGCATTAAACTGGAGATAATAATGATTGACAAAAAAAAACTAAAAAACCACCTGGCAGTCTTCTTTATGCATTTTCATTGGTAGTTTTTATGGGACTGTGTGCTGAAGGGAGGCCCAGCTAACAAATGTATGAAGTTCAAACTTTGGTGTTTCATGTTCAATATCAGGCTCCTCTTTGATGTTTAAGTGTTTTGCAAGCAAAATGTTTAAATTAAAACTCTGCCTACCTGCTTGCTCCAACTCTGCCTCGACGCATGATTGGACCTTCCTGTGCTCACTTCCTCACATTTTTGTGTTGTCACAGTACTAAAATTTCAAACTCGAATAGACTCAATACTCAATACTGATTCCGACACCACGATGATAATAAAAAAAACAAAACACTTATTTTAGACAGAATGCTATTTTCATCATTAAACTGTTGTGCTATTTTATATTACCATGTCCAGGTATGTGCTATAGTGGTCCATGTGCATATACTAGTCTATGTGTCTTATACTTTTTCTGATACAGCTCAAGCACATTCTAAAGCTATTCAGGAAAGGTTCAATTCTGTCCTGTGAATATGACTTTTTTTATTATCGATACCTGCTCAAATTAGTATATAGTTTCAACACTAGTTTTAGTAGGCTGATATTCGCTATTTTTGACAACCCTACAACATTGACCCACTTTTATGCAGTGGTCACGTCCCTTGAAGTAAACTTTCTCCTGCTCTTATCCAAAAAAGAAATCCAAACAAACTTCTCACACAGCTCAGTTGTTGACAAGTGACAGATCAGGAAAGGTCTTTCCTATGGCCAATAGGCGAACACAATCTTTAGTTCATAGTTATTTCCTTTATTCTCTTCTGTCAATTTTCCTCAATAAAAAAAAAATAATAATAATGGCAACATTTTTAGTAAAGTCTTAAACTGTTTTTGAGAAATGAGTTGTCTAACCTTTGCCTGGGATCCAGAATACACACTTCTTCAATTTACGAAGATGTGAGTCTGGTCAACGGTGAATCTCCCTGTTTTCAGATGGGCGTGATGGACAGGTGGATTAGCCAATCAGGGCCGCACATGGTCTGCCTGTATCAAAACAAATATGGCTGCTTATGAGGAAAAAAGAAAGGGGGAAAAATTATAAGGGACTGAAAAACATTGAGGATTTCTGCAGAATCAATGAGCAAAGCACTTAACTGAGGTGGTCTGAGGTGAGAGAAATGTAATTTTGTTTGTAAATGATTGGTGACCAATGATGTGTCAGTGAAAAAAGTGAATCTGATTGTACAATTGATAATTGATCTGACTGTACTTCTTTATAAATGTAATAGAAAATGCAAAAGGTAATGGTAAAATTATTTGGCAACACTTAAACAAACTGCTTGGCCATCAATCAAACAAAAATAACAAGACAATGGAGCTACATGTAAATAATTCCATTCTTAAATAACCTATTAATTTAGCTACTCATTTAAACAATTTTTTCATAACCTCTGTAAAGGATATCACCCAACACTTCACTCCACCTGCTTGCATTGATAATATCAGTGACCCTGATCAGGCTATGTTCAGGATCACTGATATTTCAGACCATGAAGTTGCCAAAATAATTACAGGCTTAAAAAACTCAAAAACACTTGATGCAACTGGTCTAAATACAATTTTTTTGAAAGAATTTAAGGATCCTTTTGTATGACCAATCACCCATCTCCTGAATATGTCCTTCCAACGTTTGGTTGTCCCAGCTGATTGGAAGGTAGCTGCGATAACACCAGTTTTTAAATCAGGTGCTAAAACAGATATGGCTAATTATCAGTCTATAAGCTTACTTCCTGTTATATGGAAAATAGCTGAGAAGTGGGTGGTCAAACTTCTCACTGCTCATTTAGAAAACACCAAACCCTCATTACATCCACTACAGTTTGGCTTTCGTACCCATCACTCCACAGACACTGCCCTGTGTGTGTTAACAGAAAACAAGAGCTTGCTTGATAGGAGTCCCTGTGTTGGGGCTGTCTTCTTAGACTTGAAGAAAGCCTTCGACTCCATAAACCATCAGATCTTGCTGTCCAGTTGACTCAGTTTAACATCTCCAGTCAAGCTCTTCAATGGTTTACATCGTATCTGTCCCACAGGAAACAGTATGTGGTAGTTGATGGTGTAAAATCTTCGTGTTTAGACTGTGATGTTGGAGTCCCGCAGGGATCAATCCTTGGGCCAGTTTTATTCTCCCTCTTTATCAATAACTAACAAAATGCTTGTCCAAATGTATTCTCACAGATGTATGCGGATGATGCAATCATCTACACTCAAGCCAAAAACATTCAGCAAGCTGCTAACAACCTCACAGCTGCCTTATCGTCTATGCATCACTGTCTTAAGGACTCGTGCCTCTTGTTAAACACCACAAAAACGGTCTGTATGTACTTCTCAAAACGTCATACTGAAATAAAGCAATCAAATGTCTTTCTCAACGGAGTAGAACTTGATCTGGTCCCAGAATTTAAATACCTTGGAGTTATCCCAGGTGTCCCAGGTAATTCAATTCAATAATCAGAATTTTCGCCACATCCGGAATAACTTAAACATGAGTGCTGCTAAAACCTTTTTCTACTCTATGATTATCTCCCAAAAAATACTTGTTAAAAAAAGCCATTTCCCACCACCACTGTCAAATTCT
>KN483144.1:0-15416 GCA_000787095.1 Periophthalmodon schlosseri | reverse complement strand
GTCATTTTGGTCTTAAATGTTCGTATTAACCCTCTACATGATCCTGGGGTTTTTATTTCACTATTGTGTCTGTAAATCAAGATATGAACATTAATAACAGACAAATCAGGCGCCTTCTTTCCCCGAGGTCGCTCCTGTTAGCGTAAGCAACAGGTTTGAGTGACAGCGTTGCTAAGCGTCCGCTCCCTGCCAAACCATCAGTGCGGGCGGGAAGGGGCGTTACCTTCAACAGTCTCGCTCCTGATTGGCTCTTTGGTTGCTGATACTCGTGGTCAGAATTCCAAATATGAAACTCTGCTCCAAATTGGCCCCTGTAACTGCTCCGGCCTCGATGAGCTTCATTTGACTGGAGCCGAACGCTGTGGGTGACGTCACACTCACTCAGTCCACGTCTTCACACAGTCTGTGGTCTTGACCGTGTGTGTCTCCTCAGAGGGCGGTGAGCTGGATGGTGCAGGAGATCGACAGTATCCAGGTGGAGCAGAAGGCTGTGAGTTCTGTGGCTGATAAAGCAAAATGGTGGGAAGGACGGCGAGCGCTGGACACGAGGGTGAAGGTGAGCCACGAGAAAAACATCCTGATGATTCGCCTTGAGTTTATGAGCCTTTTAAACTCTCAGACCAGTGTGGAGTTTTGCCTTCGTGGTAAAGCTAATAACAACTAGCATGCCAACGCGCACTTTCTGATTCCTGGACAATAAAACAAACAAGGCTGATCAACTACAGGATGGGACAATGTCATTACAGTGCCGCTTATACACATTTTAAACTTATTTTTATTAATATTAACAATTGAGGAATTTTGATATATATTTTCCCAGTCTCAATGTTTCAAGCTTTTCCAGTCTGAAGGATTAAGTTTATATTTCTGTTTGTATTTAGACTGTTAGATCATTTATAACCACGACTCTGCATAGAATGAACGTCGTCCATCGTGTAATATCTGTTTCTTTCTATTGTGTTTTAAATGTCTTCTGTTGTGCAGGAGCTGCTGAAGGAGATGGAGGAGGTGCTGACCTGTTGGAAGAGCCTTCTGTTACCTTTGACCTCAGACTCGGAGCTCGAGACACAAGTCCAGAGACTCCACACGGCCCTGTCTGCCAAAGGAGCCCGCCTCAGTACAGACATGTTAAAAGTGCGTATTTTTATGAGAAATTACCTTCAAATGTTCAGATCAAAGCACAGCTCCATCTGCAGCAGTGTTTATGTTACGACCGAAGGGTGGATCCAAACATATTTAAGAAGGACCCAGGAGAACAAAGATAACGGTTCAATGCTGTTTATTATTTTCTTAACTTCTGGTTCTTCTTAAGTTTTTTTTAAAGCTGTTGAGAAAAAAAAACCCTTACCAAACCTCATGCCCAAAATAAACCAAAGTAACAAAGGAAAAAGACCATGATGAGCGGCCGACGTAAAATAAGGACGGTGCGCTGGGCGGGCCACCCTGTACAGGGCAGGCCGACCCTGCACGGGGCCGTAGGAGCTGCCCACGCACCGCTGTCCCCAACGGAAAACACAACCCATAAACTTTCCCCACGCAAAATAAAGAAAGAAAACAGGACGTCCGGACTCACCAGGCCAAACAAAAGCTACGGAACCGGCAGCAGGGAGCAGCGCCGGACCCGGAGCGTGCGGAGTGACGCGCGCGCTCTGGTGCGTGGGGGTCTGACGGAGAGCGGCGGAGAGAGACAGAGTGAGAGCACGCCGGGCTCACGCTATTTAAAGGCTCCGGGGCGCGAAACCAAAACGACAGGAGCAAAACTATGAAAAATATACTTACAAAGAACAGGCGAGAATTCTGCCTCAACTACTAAATAACTTGAACTAACAAAAATATACAGGAAAAAACAGGAATAACTCCTATGAATTAAACTGGGAAAAAAACACTACAAAAACGACAATTAAAGGATACAGGGGGAAAGTGCCTCATTCATCCAGGAGAGGGCCATGTAGGGACGACAAAAAAGTCAATATTTCTTTCTTGAACAATCTTTTTATTGAAGCCATTGTATGTAACTTTTTTTTTTTGACAGAATAGAGAAAGGAAGCAGGTTTATCTACATTCATTTTATTCTGAGTGTGCTCGCATCTCCACAAACCTGACTATCACTGTTTGTTTCCATAGAAAGTATGTTTTTAACTTTCTATTTCTGTGGAATCCTTCAGTTGACTTTCCACCTCCAGAAAGTTACACACGATGACTTTAAAACTAAATGAGTTTCAGTATTAATTTCTTAAACGTAAACAAGCCTTTTAATCAACACCATTTATCACAAAATATGTTCAAATTCCTTTCCCCAAAGTCTGACCTCATCTTGGCCCTGTTCCTCATGTCCCAGGCCTTGCTCTCGGCTGCTCCCGTTCTGTCTGAGGACGACCTGAGGACGTTTGCGTTTGGCGCGTGTCCAGACTGGGACTCGGACTGTGACCGGCTCCTTCAGAGCGCAGTGTGTCAGCTGTTAGAGCGCAAGGAACCCACAGGACACGTGGTTCTCATTCTAGACAAGGTTGGTTCTTCTGACAGTAAATTAGATATTTCATTTTGTATTAAAGACGCTGTACCAGATTTTGGGGTTTGTTGTTTGTTTGTAATCAGGGCAGTCTTGCTTGATGTCACCTAGTACTTGAAATTACAGTGACCAAAAAAAAAGTGTTTAGTTCCACTTTAGAGCTGAGTTTTGCTAACAGCTTCTTTTTATTCTGACGATAAAACGCTGTGTAATAACTCACTGGTCTCATTTTGACCCGGTGTGAGTTCTACTTTACAATAGTTTTATTTCTTATAAATTCAGGAAAAAAGGTTGAGAGATGAGTTTTCAAGCAGCTTAAGGAAGTAAAAAAAAATCTACTTTACAATAGTTTTATTTCTTATAAATTCAGGAAAAAAGGTTGAGAGATGAGTTTTCAAGCATCTAAGGAAGTCAAAAAAAACGTAAATTTAAATCTTGTGTTTTCATGGCTCTAATCCCAGGTCTTGTTCAACTTGTATAAACTAAAATCATTTGTGGTTAATCCACTCGCTCTTCTTCCGTCCAGCACCTGCAGAAGTTGCCCTGGGAGTCCATCTCTGTGCTGAGGTCTCGCTCTGTAAGTCGGATGCCCTCCCTGCACTCTCTGATCGGACTGAGCGTCGACAAAGAGGTGAACACTCCAAAGTACAGGGCCGTTACCACATGTGTAGGGCTGTTTGGATCAGATGCCCTTCCTTCATAAAGCCTCAAACTCTGAAATTTGATCCATAAGAATCCCACCATTCAGAACGTGTTTGTTTACTTAATGACATTTAAAGGTGCACAGTGTAACTTTCCTGGTGGAGGGTCCAACATCTGCTTGTGGAGACGGGTTACACCACCATAACCGGTCACAGGTCAGATCTGTGGAGAGGCAACCCAGCTCACAATAACAAAGCATGTTTATCACAGCACCAACTGAATTAATGCGAGTTAGATCAGTTTAATGCCATTCTGTGGAAAATTCCAGACTGAGCAATAACATCTCCATGGAGACACTTTGATCGAGGCTCCTCCAGATAAGTTACATATTGCACCTTTAATGGAGAGAGGAGCTGTTCAGTGTCTGATATAACTGCAGTCTGTGATGTAACTCTGTAAACTTTTTATTTTATTTTTTAGATCATCCCGAGGTCCGTTTTGAAGCAGGGCGTCGACTCAAACAAAGTGTTTTATGTCCTGGATCCAGATGGAAATTTGGAGAATTCAAAGGAGAGATTCAAAGAGTTCTTCAGCAGGTAAAGTCCCGTTTATGTAAATACTAAAATGCCCTTATTCTGCCCTCTCTAGACTGTGTAGTTTGGCAGATAACGAACAGACTTGAACCAATGGAACAATAAACCCAAAGTCAGTCAACATTGTCTTCAATTCAAGTGCTTTTCTTTGTAAACTGTAAAACAGACGGACACAGAAAACATAATGAGTCTCTGAATACAGGAAATAAGACTTTAAGCCAATGGAACAATAAACCCAAAGTCAGTAACTGAAGTAACAGAAAAAGAACATGGCGGCTACATCAACTCAATGCTAGCACAGGTTAGCAGTGGCTAGGTTCTCAAATGAGCCGGTAATGATCAATAACAACGTACAGTCCACTAGCAGAGCTAACAGTAATTAGCACAGGTACAAACACAAACATGATCTAATTAAATAAATCCGTTTGAATAGAGTCAAACAGAAATAACATTTGCACAGAACAAGTCACAATAACAAACTTGCAGGTCTATGTGCCCTGAAACTACGAGGACGATATTTCAGCACTTTTTAACACAAACTGCAGGTCCTGCTCACTGCTGGAAAAAGAACATGGCGGCTACATCTACTTCCTTTTACAAAAAACAAAACGACATGCGCCCACTAAAGGGCAGTGTTTCTCCAGCTGTTCGTAAAGGGGCAGCTCAGCCCTCATGTCGTCTTCCACTGGTGTCACTTCTTTTGCTCCTGTAGTAAACCGCACTGGGAGGGCGTCTGCGGAGAGGCCCCTGATTCTGCCAAACTCACGGAGGCCGTTTCATCCAAGGACCTGTACATGTGAGTTCACGTTTCTTTATCGTTTCAGTTTCGTTTTAGGAGGTTATTTCAGTAAACAAATAAAAATTGTTATATTCAGTCAAATCAAATTATTACTAAAAAGTTCCAATCTGAAGCTCCCAACTAAATCAAATGCATTTATGAAGCACATTTTCTACAGCCGCAGCTTCCCAAAGGCCAACGGGACGACAGCTCGTGCCAAACACCAACATCACATTTAAAACAGGAACAAAGTATTAAGACTTTTTTATTCTGTGGACACAAGCGCTGAGAATAAACATCTTTTTGTTATGTTGAGTTTAGCAGCAGCGGAAGTTACTGTCAGTTAATAAGAAATGAGTAAAGACTGATGCCCCAATAAGAAAGACTTTAAAATCACAATACAAACAAATCATACACACGTCAACATAAATAATCATTATAAAAACATTAAAAGGAAGAGGCAAGAATAAAACCCTTTCAGTCACAGCAGCTAAACAGAACCGTTTGGAGCCTGGATTTAAACATTGTCAAAGTAAAGGCCTGTGTCACATCTTCAGGAAGAATGTTCCAGGTTTCTGCACAAAACTGAAATGTTGATTCCCCATATTTAGTCCTGGTTTAGTCCTGGTTTAGTCCTGGTTTAGTCCTGGTTTAGTCCTGGTTTAGTCCTCAGAGTGTGAGATGGTTCATGTGGCTCTAACATGTGGGAGATGTTCTTTGGTGCTGGTCCATGGAGAGACTTGTAACAAGCAGAGCTGCTTTAAAGTCTCCTTTTCAAACAGCTCAAAGCTCTTCACATCACTTGACTCATTCACTCCACACTGTGAAAGTGTCTAGTGAAAAAGGAACATCCCAGTTGATTCCACAGGTAAAAGTTGGTTGTTCTGTGTCATAGTTACGTGGGTCACGGTGCTGGGGCTCGGTTCTTGGACAGTCAGTCTGTTCTGAAGCAGCAGATGAGGGCGGCGTCTCTGCTGTTCGGCTGCTCCAGCGCCGCCCTGTCTGTGAGAGGACAACAGGAGGGGCAGGGCATCCTGCTCTATTACCTCATCGCTGGATGGTGAGTTCAAATATGTCAGAAATTCAGACTTTGTTTATTTCATTTTTTTTTCTAGCACATTTAAAACAACTTCAGCTGAACTAAGTGCTTCACATGAAAGTCATAGCAAAATAAAAATTAAAATAATAATAATAATGCTTTTTAAAACACCATATATACACAGTGTAGCTGTAGTAGCAGCAGCAGCAGCAGCAGCAGCAGTTTTACAGTTTAGTTCCACTTTAATGTTTGTATCTTTGTCTTGTAGCCCCTTTGTTTTGGGAAACCTGTGGGACGTGACGGATCGGGACATAGACCGGTTCACTAAGGCCCTCCTGGAGTCCTGGTTAAGCTCTGAACCCGGGACCCCGATACTGGACTTTATGGGTCCGGCTCGACAGGCTACGCTCCTCAGACACCTCATCGGCGCCGCCCCGGTGGTCTACGGCCTCCCTATCCACCTGCTCTGAAACGCTTGAACGGGACTGTTACTTAAGTCTGCAACAGGCTGTGTTCTTTCGATATCACAACATACTGAAATGGCACTAGTTTAAAATTGAGCTGGAGGAGCTGCAGGATTTTCTGTCAGATTTCAGACCTGGTTTATGGTTAACATTTCTGTAATTACTGGGCCTATCCACATGAAACGAAAACTGGCACAAAGTATAAGGTCTTCTCAGAATATATACCAATGTCATTTATTTTTTTTCACAAAAGCCTTTTAAACACCAAAGATGTGATCTTTGTCTGTTAAAAGGACTTCAAGCTATAAATATTAATATGGCCTGTGGAGCCAGTCCCCAACAAACACGGGTTTAAATGTGTGGAGATCCTGCCCTCCGTCTGTGTGAACAGCGTGTACATATGAACCAGCACATTTCTGAATTCATTTTAAATTATTTGCATTTTACATTTTTGCTAAAATTGCAAAATGGTCTAAATATTTTTAAGCGGTGTTTGTATTTTGCAGTGTAAATGAGTTGACTATTTTTAATACAAGATTTAAAGGGTTTTTAAAATGGCCTGTCAAATTTTAATAAATGTAAAGTTGGTAATCTGTCTATTTTTTTTTTCCCCCTCACAAAATGGCGCCCTCTTAAACGTCTACACTACCAGTCAAAAGTTTAGGACTGTTTTCCTCTCTGGCTATTAACGTTTGAAATCTAATGGAAAAATCATGGGAAAATTGACTTAAGTAAAAGTATTTAAGTACCCGTTTAAAAATGTACTTAAAAAGTAAAAGTATTTAACGCAGATTTTGAGTCTTATATCATAAAGCTTGAAATGTTGTGATTTTGATAAAGATTTGAGCTGAATTTTGTTCAACAGAAAGAATTGAATCGATTGTTTTTCTATCTGTTTTTATTTGTACATTTTTGTTTTGCTCAAATTATGAACGTGTTAAAAATAAACCCTCAGCCTTTTCAGCAGGTCTCAGACAATAATAAAAAATACTTTTATTTTTAAAAATGTTCAAAAATGTGGTGGAGTAGAAAGTACAGATACTGCTCTCAAATGTCGTGAAGTAAAAGTAAAAAGTATCCACTGTAAAATGTACTTAAGTATAGTTCTACTTTTACTTCGTTATGTTCCACCACTGTTTGTGATTAACTGATGTTGTAATAAAATATTCACATAAATTGGCTGCAGGTGCTATCTTAAAAGTGAGCAATCATGAATCAGTGCTAGTGCAGCCTCTGCAGCTCAGTGCGTCAATTCTGGAGGTGCTGAGCTTTCACATGAGGCCTGTCCATAAACAGAATGAGACACACCTGTATGTGTCTCTGTCTGCAGGTTAAGGCTCTGGACACACAGGCTCAGATGAGATCGTAGTACTACAGGCTACATACATCTCCTTTAATATCATATGTAAGTAATTTAAATAGTAAACGCGACCATAATGCTGATACAGACATTTATAAACTGGCAACCCAGGTTCAGTTGTGATTGTAATGCAGTTCCATCGTTAAAACACAAGACCCTACCTTGACCTACCTTAACCTACAAAAGGTACAGAACTTACTTCTTCTGGCTGTTAAAATGGTCTTTATAATTGTGTTTTGAAATGGGAGATTAATTTTGGGATGCAGAGAGTTTAGTTTAGCGTTATTCTTTCCCTTGTCTGTTCATATTGTAAAGGAAAACCTATGCAAATTTTGTGATTCGTGCGTTATCTCAAACATTACCGCAAGAGGGCAGCATTTTCACTGACGCACTAACCCGGAAGCAGTTGTTCTGGTTGATCCACGCCTCACGTTTTCACCACCAACATGGCTGTGAGTCTGACAGACGTTTCTCTGCCTCAGTTAGAGACTTTTAAAGCCCAACTGGACCAGGTAACAACCACGATTTATATGATTAAAGCGGTAAATGTTAAAGATGTGCACAAACACTCCATTGGATGAACGCGAGCGGTAAACTTGGCGATGCTAACTTAGCTCCCTGTGTTAGCATTCTGTGGCTGTGTTAGCATCCTGCCTGTGTTAGCATTCTGCGGCTGTGTTAGCATCCTGCCTGTGTTAGCATCCTGTGGCTGTGTCCACTGCACGACTCCCCCTGTGCAAGATTTATCAACACTAAATATTAAATAAAGAAGCTTATTTTAACAGAAGCTGGTATTTTTGAGTTTTTTTATTTTTGTTTACAGATGATAACATGAATATTGCGTTCTTTACATGTGTCTAATGGCTTCCTCGGAGTTTTATTTTCTTTATGCCTGTATTTATTTGTATTTATTGTGTGTGTTTTTCTCTTTTACATTTTCTTCTATGTTTGCCCTTTAGCTTTATTACAGTTGTAAATAGAATAGTTTTATAATTTCTTTACAGATCGTTTTGTTTTCCGTTTTTTAAAATTAAATTATGAGTTTACCTTCATAGTTATAAAACGAACAAATTACGCCCATTATTCATAAAAAGACATGTTTAAATTATGGTATTCGTTTGCAAATGACAACATTAATATTGCATTGCATTACATGTGTTTGTTTAGTTTACACTGGTAGATGTGACTTCTTTGTCCTTAACTGTTGATTTTCTCACTTGCTCACAGAATAGCTTTATAATTTGTTTATAGATCATTTTTGGATTTATTGTGTTTTTATTAAATTCTAAATCTTTAACTTTATGTTTTTTGTTTTTCAGGAGACCGAGTTCCTGACCTCGTCCATCGGGCAGCTCAAAGTGGTGCAGACAAAGTTTGTGGAAGCGAAGGAGAGTCTCAGTGTCCTGAACCAAAACAATAAAGGTGAGAATTAAGTTTATCAAAAGTGCTGTTAAATATATTTTGCATTCTATATTAATTATTTTTCATGTTTTGCTCCATTTATAGGAAAGGAGTTGCTCGTTCCACTCACCAGTTCTGTATCCTTTCAACACTGACTTATATATACAGCTAACCTGCTAGTGAGTGATCAGTGTGGAAGTGTTTTTATTTAGCTATTTTGTCCGTGATTCAAGATATGAACATTAATAACAGACAAATCAGGTGCCTTCTTGCCCCGAGGTCGCTCCCGCTAGTGTTAGCAACAGGTTTGATTGACCTAAGCGCCCGCTCCCGCTAAACCAGTGGTCCTAAGCGCCCGCTCCCTGCTAAACCAGTGGTGAAGGGGCGTTACCTTCAACAACCTCGCTCCAGATTGGCTCTTTAGTTGCTATGATACTCGTGGTCAGAATTCCAAATATGGAACTCTGCTCCAAATTGGCCCCTATAACTGCTCTGGCCTCGATGAGCTTCATTTAACTGGAGCCGAACGCTGTGGGTGACGTCACACTCACTTAGTCCACTTCTTTATACAGTCTGTGAATGTAATCGTTATCAAATGTAAACAGACAATGGGTTTATCTTATAGGAATGTTGGGTTGTGCAATTTCTACTGTCAAAAGTGATACAGTTTCTGCTCCAATCAACTGCAAAAATGTTTTAGATTAAGAGGAGAGGCAGAGAGCCTCACTGGGTCATAAAATGTATAGAAACTGTCAGTACCGGTGCTGTTTGAGGGTTAAGTTCAAATCTTAACATGTAGCCGTTACTTAATAATGCAAAAATGTGTCATGTACAAACCTGAGGCACGCTGACAGATTATATTAAAAGTCCTTTTTTGCATTTGGACCAGCTGGAGGGTGTTTGTCAGGGCATAAAAATTAAACAGGGCTCACAGGTGTCCCTAAATACAAACATGTGACTAGTCATGTGACACAGGGAAAAGAGTGGGTCAGTGGGCAAACCATGGAACAAGAACAACATACAGGTGTCCATAAAGTCTCTTTACAGTTGTAAAATTTAATTACAAAGGCAGTTGATCAAATACATTAATTAGATTTGTTCTATTGTTCTCAGGGGTTATTAAGTTTTTTTTAATCACATTGCATTTTTGAATGTCAGGCATCCTGTTGATTAAAGAGGCATCGTTTTGAATGAAACCCTAAGAAATGGCTCCTTCAAGAGAAGCACAGTGTGGATCATTAGTTTCTATGGGGCTGTGTTAAAGATGTCGTGTATCTAACAAAGATACGGGACATTACTGAACTAAAGCCAAAGATACAGATGAGATTGAACCATTGATGAGGCTCAGCTGCAGTGAACATGGCAGTAAATCCAGTCCCGTCTTGATGTGCTTCATGTGACTAATGGAGCCCATATAGAGGCGTATTAAATGAGGTCAAACACTTTGGAAATCACTGAGTACAACAGAACAAGTCTGAGTAAGAGATCTGACCAACTGCCTTTGTAATATATTTTTTAAATTATAAAGAGACTTTATGGACGCCCTGTTTGAGTTCAGATCTGCACCACATAAACTTTCTAAAACACACATTAAAATACATGTGACTGGTCATGTGATCACAGGGAAAAGAAAAGTGGGTCAATAGGCACGACATGGAACTGACCTTCTCCTCAAAGCCTGATCTCGTCTGACCTCTGAACCTAAACGGGGCTGGGCCTGGTCAGGACTCGGATGGGAGACCGCTGAGGATACAGGTGCCACAGTGGGGCGCTAGTGGCAAAAACTGTCATTGCGTCCTTAGGCAAGACACTTCGCCCTCACTGCCTAGTATGAATGTGATGTGTGTGTGAGTGTCGGTGATGGTCAGTCTGTCCCAGGGCAGATGTGGCTACAATATTATCTTACCACCACCAAGTGTGGAGTGAATGAAGTGTGTCGTATGTTCATCTGTTTTTGTTTGTTGTTTGTGTGAAGCACTTTGCACAGCTTAGGTTGTATTTTAAATGTGCTATACAAATAAAATTGAATTGAATGTAGTTCTGAGATGCACCACATAAACGTTTTAAAATGTAGATGAAAGATACAGCTGTAGGACTGGACAGTAGAGCCAGTATTACAGGAGTTTGGTGCTGCATTATGAGTCATGAACCCCATTTATTATAACTGGTCAGTTTAAGTTCAGATGTGTTTCCTTGACTCGTTCTTCTTCAGATGTACGTCCCTGGGACACTGGATGACGTTGAACATGTTTTAGTCGATGTCGGCACTGGGTATTATGTTGAAAAGGTAAGTCCAGTTCTTTATAAAAGCATCTTTATCTCTTTGTCCCTCTGCTCGACGCAAACTGCACTCTCTCCCTTCAGAATGTGGATGACGCCAAGGCTTTCTTCAAACGTAAAATCGATTTTCTCACAAAGCAGATCGAGTCGTTTCAGCCGGCCTTACAGGAGAAACACACGATCAGACAAGGTAAGAAAACACTGTGGCCTTGGGTTCATATTTTTCAGTTATTTACATAAGTTACAGTGTATAAACAGCAGCGCTTATACAGTATGTGTTAATAAATACATCATTAAAGTTTTTTCACAATTTGGATTTCAGGTTTTAATTTTGGATGACAATTAGTAGTAGTACTTAGTAGGCAAGGCAAGTTTATTTGTAGCACAATTTGGTAATTCAAAGTGGTTTACAGAATAAGAAAGAAAACAAATAAATCAAAACATAAATAATAAAATTAACTTGAGCACAGAATAAAAACCTTTCAGTCATATGCACAGCTAAACAGAACCTTTATAATTGCCTTTAAGATGTAACTAAAGTCCTTCTGAAAGTCCACGCTTCGCTGTGATTGGTTAAATCCACCTGTCACTCACTCAGAGCCTTACAGAGACTGACCAATAGGAGTGGAGAAGAGGAGGAGTGGGAGGGGAAAAGTTTCTGTGTTTGAGCCATAGACTGTTTGTATAAATGGACAAAGCTAACCTGCTAGTCGCTGTGTACCAGACAGGAAGTGATCATGGGCACTTCCGGCTCCAAACTCCACCCCTCTCTTTGTACCTGCTGCTGTCAGACTCGTCATTTTGGTCTTAAATGTTCGTATTAACCCTCTACGTGATCCTGGGGTTTTTATTTTGCTATTTTGTCAACAACAGCCTCGCTCTGGATTGGCTCTTTGGTTGCTATGATACTCGCGGTTGGAATTCCAAATATAGAACTCAGCTCCAGATTGGCCCCTATAGCGGCTCCGGCCTCGATGAGCTTCATTTGGAGCCGAACGCCGTGGGTGACGTCACACTCACTCAGTCACTTCTTTACGCAGTCTGTGGTTGGAGCGTAGAGCTACAGTAAAAACGGTGACTCCTGATGTGGCTTTGTGAAAGGGAACTGATCGTGATTGGAGGCATTAGTTGTATTGGAAAGTGCATTAATAAAACTTTAAACTTTGGACTGGTAGTGTACAATTAACTAGACACAACCTCTCATTCAATTTTTGTTTATTTTTACTACTTTATACATTTTATATACAAACAGAAGACATCAGATCTATGAAGTAAGACTGGGACTAAACCCTGGACTAAACCCTGGACTAAACCTTGGACTAAACCTTGGACTAAACCCTGGACTAAACCCTGGACTAAACCCTGGACTAAACCCTGGACTAAACCCTGGACTAAACCCTGGACTAAACCCTGGACTAAACCCTGGACTAAACCCTGGACTAAACCCGGGACTAAACCCTGGACTAAACCAGGAGGCGAGTCCCTGAAGTCCTCACAGTGTGACATGGTCCATATGGCACTAACATGTGTGAGATGTACTTTGGTGCTAATAATGGCACCACTTTCTATTGCGGAAAAAAATAATGTAACTTTTGTTTATTTAGACTGAGAGAGAAAACGATGAACTTTGTGCCAGTTTTGGTTTCACGTAGATAGGCCCAGTAATTACAGAGATATTAACCATAAACCAGGTCCACACATCTGACCTGTCCTCCACCTGCGTTCGATACCACAGAGTTGTTAAATGATGATGTCACTTCCGGGTTCAACCAGAAACTTCACCGCTGATTTCTACTTTCGTTCCTTATTCATCAAAAAAGAGAGGATGTTTAACCACAAACCAGGAAGTGACATCACAAAACAATAAACACGTTTACAGTTTCCTCTCAGTCGCTTAAAGGGCCCATTTTAGACGATTCTCTGATCTGTTCTAATGTCGTTTCCTCGTTCACTTTTGTTCTGAGGGATGTTACTAACCTCAAACTGCCCTGACACAGGATTTGGTGACCCTACGAAAGGGCCGGTATCACGCTGTTTTCTGATCTGGTCTAATGTCGTTTCCTCGTCACAGACCTGGAGTCGTGTTTTGTTTCATTCACACATGTTTAACACACAAACCCTGCAGATTTAGGCTGAGTTCTTCTCTCAAACTGAAAACACGGAGCTGTTAACTTGAAAACTACCACTTCATGTGCAAAATCAATGTGTGAATGAAACAAAACACAACTCCAGGTCTGTTTTTGAGGAGGAAACGGCATTAGAACATGACTTAAAGCTACAAGAGTCCATTTTGTGTAATATAGGACCTTTAAATCTAACAAGGTCATAAGTCTGGATCTGTGGTTATAACTGTGCTAAGTTAGCGTTAGCAGTGAATGGCAGTTGGTGAGATACACACACTGGTAATCCTATGATAGATTAGTACTACATGATTTACATATTTAAAACAGTTTGTGGTTAAACACTTAAACACACTGAAAGTTAACTCTCTCTTGTTTGATTAAATAAGGAACAAAAGTAGAAAAAATCAGCTGTGAAGTTTCTGGTCGGACCCGGAAGTGACATCATCACTTAAAGGTCCTGTATTACGCAAAATTAACTTTTGTGTCCATGTTATGTTGTTCCCTCCTCAAAAACAGACCTGGAGTTGTGTTTTGTTTCATTCACACATGTTTGAGTAACACTTTATTATTAGTCTGTCTACATCTCCAAAGCTCAAAATGCTCTGTTCCACCTTGTGATGTCATGAAGTGGTAGTTTTCAAGTTACCAGCTTTTACCTTTAGTTCAGCAGAGACTGGAAAGTCCAGGTCTGAAATGATCCAAATGATTCTAGTGAAGGTGTGTGGAGTTTAAAAACACAGTGGAGCACTTCCTGTATTACCACATGATGACATCACAAGGTGGAACAGAGTGTTTTCAGTTTGAGAGAAGAACTCAGCCTAAATCTGCAGGGTTTTTGTGTTAAACATGTGTGAATGAAACAAAACACAGCTCCAGGTCTGTTTGTGACGAGGAAACATTAGAACATGATCAGAAAACAGCGTAACATGGACCTTTAACATCTCTCTAGTGATTCTACGGTGAAGTCATGTGAACCCAAACCTATTGTCAGTGTGTGTACATCACGTCGTGCAGTGTCTTCCACGTCTAATTATTATGTTTTTAAACTTTTTTTCAGGTGTAATTGAAGTAATAAACATGAAGATGCAGCAACTTCAACAGAGCCAACAAGGAGCACAAGTCAAGGCATGAGAAAAACGTGTGATTCTTTATAGACGAGGTATCGACGAGCTAGGTTTCTGTTTACTTTACTACACATGAGGTCATTAAGGCTGCGTTCACGTTTTCACACATGGGAATTGGGACTAAACCCCGGAAAGAAACCAAGACTTCAGCTGGACCAACCCATGTTTACTACTACTACCGCCAAGACAGTGCGGTGAAGTCACATGAACCCAGCCTATTGTCACCGTGACAATAGGACAAACGCATCGGAACTGGGGCTAAACCCGGAATAAAACCAAGACTAAACCTGGAATAAAGCAAAGACTTCAACTGGACCAGCCCATGGTTACTACTACTACTACTACTACTACTACTACTACTACTACTACTACTACTACTACTACTACCACCAAGATTTAAACAGGGCTCAAACCAGGACAAACACATGGGAAATTGGGACTAAACCTGGAGCGAAACCAAGACTTCAACTGGACCAACCCATGTTTACTACGACCACCAACACCACTACAACCACTAAGACTTAAACAGGGCTCAAACCAGGACGTGAACACAGCCTAGCATAGCAGTTAGCTTGTTTCCATCAGAATCAAACATTGAATGATTATTTATATTCTCTTGTCACAATAAATGAATGAATGAATGAATGTTTTGTGTTTTTCTCATAAAGGAAAACAAGGACTAACATTGATTACAATAAGTTAAAGGTGCAGTATGTAACTTTTCTGCTCGTCTTCGTGGAGACGAGCTGGTGGAGTTGCATAGTGATAGATTGATATTATTCAATTCATTTCTATAGCACATTTAAAACGACTTCAGTTGACCAAAGTCCTTCACATAAAAGTCAACAAAAAACAAAACAAATATATAAAACACGAAGGTCCTGTCCAGCTTGAGTTAATACCAGGCAAAAGTCTGGACACACCCTCTCACTCAATGTTTTTTTTGTCTTTATTTTTAATACTTTCTACATTTTATATATATGTACATCAAATATATGAAGTAAGATATATGCAGTTATGTAGCAAAGAAAAAATGGTAAATAACTACTAATTTTTAGAATGTTTTATATTCAAATCCGCCCTTTGCTTTGTAGAAAAATATT
>KN483143.1:0-18483 GCA_000787095.1 Periophthalmodon schlosseri | reverse complement strand
GAGAAAGTGTGAGAGGGAGGGAGGGAGAGAGAGAGGAAGAGGAGGAGGAGAGGGTGTAAGCTGTGCCAATTCTACACAGGCACAACAGGGAGGAGACGTGCTGTTTGACAGAAGCAGGGGCTACCGTACACAATATAGAAAGAAACTGTTTGCATTGAGACTAAAGGCACTTGGTAAGCCAACTTTAATCAAAGTGGAGGAATTCCTTAAAAGTTCTTTGCATTATATGGGCTTTTTAAGCAACTTTGGACCTTAGCCTTTGTATCCCCTTGTATATCACAACATAATATATTCTATTCTAGTCTTAGATACAGTTGGCGTGTAATTTGTCATTACATATTGCCAGAGGCTGGTAGGACTGCATTGGCTTTGAAAAAGGAAATAGTTTGTCTCGAGCCAAAAACAAAAGCTGCGTCAAAGCTGTGCAACACTAAATATGTATGGATTACATATTGACATAATCAGTGTGTGAGGGAAAACGGTTAGGCTGACTAGAACTGAACTACAACAACATTTGTGCAAATATGACTTTTGAAGCTGAAACCCCCCCCCCAAAAAAACAATGTTTGTTTATGAAGTTTTATAATGCCCAAAAAAGGTGGAAGTGTTTTAGCCCAGATGATATTTTTAAAATGATGTAAAACAAAAAGCAATACTGTTCACAATTAACAATGTCTGCTTTTTTCCGGAGGTGGTGAGAAAGAAGGTTGTTATAAAAGGCCTGAATGAAGCCGCTATGTTACACTGAACAAGTAAAGTGGGACTTAGAGCAGTGCATCACCACTAAAAGCATGTCAGCACACACAAAAACAACAAAGCTTTCTAATTAACTGGCAGAGCACAGCAGAGAGTGCACCACACATCAGTGCCATGTTAACACTTTGGCACAAACACCCCAAAGAGGTTGGAGCACCAAGATAGTTTAGCGTGAAGTTCAGTAAATGCCATATAGTGTTTTTATGTCAAACTTGTGGTACTGTTTTTGGATGAATTTTAACAGAGAAATAACTATACAGCTGAAATGTCCACACTGTCAAGACAGAAATATACAGGGAACGTTTTAGGAGGCAAGTTTTTGTCAGCAGATTCGGAGACGGTCAGGTTTTAAACGTAACTAAAATTAAGCATGCCAGCCCCCAACCGTTCCTATTCCATTGTATAAGTTGAGATTTGTATGGTCTCAACAGACGGGCTATAATATTTTTGCAAGACCCGAGCCTTCATTAATAGAGACTTTAGCTGTTTTGTTAAAACAAAACAGGTTCATCTTAAACATTTTGCAGTGGTCCAAACTTATACCTCACTTTCTTAACACATTCCTCACATCCTAATGACTCACCACAGTTTTAGCTTTATTGCATTAAAAATGTTTACAACTACTTTAATACCAAAAGTAAAACCTATGAAACCTGATATGCAAATTAGTCAACAGTAGACAGGAGATTAATTCTAACCCTGGGAGGCACAAGACAAAAGGCAAGAAATCGAAAGGGTCCAACTAAAACAGCTGAAATATTTTTGGAACCTGACATTATGAACATAACACCTTACAAATGGCAGCTATTGGAAGTTGACAGCAGGAGCAGGTCTGAGTCAGCGGTGGTTGCGAGCCTTGGCCGGGGGTGAAGGCTGGTGGGCGAGTAATCCCCTTAGCCCTCTCTATGCATGTCATTGGATTGTCCATAGGCCTATTGTTGGGCACATCATTTCCAACAGGAATAAATGACACTTCCCAGGTAGCGCTGAGTCAAACACTGCTCGTAAATGGCTTAAATGGTGTCTAACGACTCCGGATGCATTCACAGTTAATCTATTTCCACAGGATTAAACAGTGCGGCTGGCCAGCTGTGGAGAGCACTGGTAGTAAACATCTTTCATGCTCATTGAAGGACTTAAAAGGCACATCTGGTGTTTTTTTGTAGTCGAAGAAGCAGGTGTTGTATCTATAGAGTTTAAACATTTATGCATTTCAGAATAATTTGCATTTTATTTTATTTTTTAAGGTTTATTGATTGTTTGCACCTGTCGAAGAGCTTTAGATTAATTCCGACATTGACTGGACACTTTCTGTGAGGGGTTGCAATAGGTTACAGTAGGTCAGACAGTTTAAACTGTGCTGGAGGACAGGTCTGAAATCAATGGCAGAATGCTCTATGGTTAGTATCTCTGTAATTACATCATAAATGCACTTTTTTCACAATAGCTTTAGAAAGTGGAGCAATTTTCCAACCCCAGAGATGTGATTGTTGTCAGTTAGACCACACAATTGATAGGGAACAACTCCACAAATTTGCCATAACAGAAAATGATAAAGTTCAACTTTTGTGGATTATAAGTTTGGATATTTCTTCCAAAAACATCAAACTCATAAACGGAGGGGCCCCTGTCCTCCATCTGAAATTATGACTTAAATTCAATTCTAGAACGTGATGGCAACCAGTTCTTCCCCAGGTCACTGAAAGTTTTCTGGGTGTTTGTGTTTTTATGGATGGAAGAGACAAATTTGTAGTAAAAGCCGAAATTTTAAACATTGTGAGAACCTGTTGTGATTTGGGCCCAGTGCAAAGAAGCGTAAAGTGGCTTTTGAATCCATTTCATTCATTTTAACGCTCCCACATACAGTACCTTACAAAAATGTACAAAACTTTACAATGACAAAACTTGGCTTTGTATCAACTTTTTAATTGTTAAATCCACAAGGCATTAGAGTTTAATGTCCTCGTCGTTTTATTCATCTGACGGAAGTGTTAGCTTATCATTAATATTTCACCAGCATCTCCACTGTCAATGTCAGAGTGGATGATATTTTTCTCAATTAATATAGATCTCCTGGTGCCAAATCGCTGCCGCAACTTCTGTGCAAGGATCTTTGAAATTGCATCGTGAAAAATTAAACAGCAAATCACAGATACTTTGTGTGGAACATCTCCGCACCTTACCCTTGAAGAGGCCGTTAAACTCTAACCTTGTGCAAGTAGAAGACGTAAGTACTGCACGGGAATATATTTTAATTCCATAAAAATAAGTACTTCACTTCTTCTGACAGCGCATATAGGGATTTCTGGAGATAAAAACGTGCTTCATCACCACACCGTCAGAGCTCAATTATCCTTGGGCTTCTAAGAGTAGATCCTGTCTCTCCACATTAACCTTGACCACCTCTCATCTAGATACAGGCGTTATCGAGGCTTTTTAGAGACACTGGTTTCAGCCTTATCAGGACTGAGGGCTATTTGTTCAGATAGCAACAACTTTAATTGAATCTGTATAGGAAAAGTCATTACAAGAGTTGAGAAGTTTTTGTGTACAATTTGCTGTTTTATACTAATTAACCTAGAATTAACCATTACAAGTATGCAAATGAATTCATGTTAATGGTGTACCCTTATTGACCACCAGTTCTGACCTGACAATATGCTGTAAAGGCTCCATTTATACATCCAACATGACAAATATAAATGTACACAATATACATAGAGATTCATTTGTACACTCTTGTTTCTATCTTCTCCTTGATTGTTACATTGTCGAAAACCCATATTCGAAATAAACATTTATTATCATAGAATTAAAGGCACTCTCCCTGATTTTTATTATTTTAAAAACACGAAAAACAAGACTGGTTCATTTTTCAGTAATCTAAAGGTATTCCTCACAGTTGATGCATTCCAAGCATTGTACTTATTCACCATGATGAGTTTATAAGCGCTTTCCACAACTTTCAAAGGCCAGAGTGAAGTTTTGCTGTCACGGTAATGCTAACGGCAACCAGCATCCTAATTGCACACTTGCTGATTCTTAGAAAATAAAACTCTTATAATTAGATGCAGACAGTACACAGTGGACCTATTTTGACCTCGGCAACTGATAACAAAGGCAACTGATAAGATATCTTAGTCAGACTTGTTCTATTGTACTCAGTGGTTTTCCAAAGTGTTTGACCTAATTCAATACACCTCTATATTATCTTTTGCTGTAGCTCAGTAATGTCCCCTATCTTTGTTCGATACACATTATCTTTAACATAGCTGCATAGAAAGAAATCCAGAGGTGTGATATCTGGTGAACGTGGTAGCCACTGAACAGGTCCATCCCTTCCAATTCAATGATCTGGAAATATTTGATTGAGGAACTCATGAACATGCAGATCCCAACGTGATTAAAAACTTTTTATAACCACTGAGTACAATAGAACAAAATCTAATGAGCATATCTTATCATCATTGCCTTTGTAATTACATTTTAAAACTGTAAAGAGACTTTATGGACACTGTATAACTCATTTTATTTTACTTTATTGTGCCTACACTTCTGCCACTTACCTCTGTCCCAAGACAGAACTTATCATTATCATGACTTTTGCCTTTTAAAATACGGTTTGAAAAAATTTGCTCGCAATAACATGTTGGTTCCAGTGGTCAGTAATGGCAGCAGAGTAGCAAAGTGGCCTCTTGTCTATCTAAAAATCTTGTGTAACAGAGCAATAATATACTGAAAGACTATAATAACGAGAGACAATTCAATAGAAGCCAGGATTCTTGGAGCCAGTTTCCATGAGCACACAAGCCATCTCATCAGCAGCTCATTCTTCAGTCTAATGCCCACTTTTTATACGAGTACAGTTCTCAAAAGGAAAATGGATATGCACATCGGGTTGTCAAATGGTAGAAATATAGCAAGTAGTTGTAGTAGTAGCAGTAGTAGTAGTAGTAGTAGTAGTAACAGTAATTGCAGCTGTAGTAGCAGTAGTAGCAGTAGTAGTAGATATCTAGCAATTGTAGTATTAGTAGCATTAGCGGCATCAGTCGTACATAGTAACATTAGCCGCGCCAGTAATAGTAATAGCGGTAGTGTTAGTAGCAGTAGTAGCAGCAGTAGTAGTAGTAGTAGTAGTAGTAGTAGAAGCTCTAGTAGAAGTAACACAATACTTTACTATGTTCATGAGGTACTGAAAGAGCAATACGTCAACCTCTCATCAATTCACTTCTTGCCCAATGGACTAAGTGTATGGCCTAAGGTTATAACAGCAGATGGGCCGTTGGGAGTGAGGATCAAGCCAACAACCTATCAACTCAGCCACTGTTGCTCTCAAAAAGCAATTTGTTGTATTATATCTCAAACTCCCCACTTCTTTAGAAATGGGTAATTAATAAACAATACAAAAGACAAAGAAATGATCTAAAAACTGCATATATGTTGCAGGAAAGAAAAAAACAAGCACTTTCCACATCCACTACTTTGCTTTCACACAAAACGGATCACAAATTGACCTAATCCTTTAGCTTCCCAATTAAGAGGCAACAATCCAATGGTCCCACAAAGTAATTACAGGAACATAATGATTTTACCCAATAGTCTATGGCCTTTCCACAGCACAGAGCGTCAATAAGGCTGCACTTCCTCCCATACAAACAAAGCACTCACACAGCACACACACACAGTGGACCCACAGTGGACACATGGGCACATCCCAGCTCCTTATCTTGATCTATGTAAGTACACGGCCTTATTGGCACCGCAGTCTGGATGGAGAAGTGCTGCGTCAGGAGATTAGTGAACGACTGAAGACAAGTGAGGAGCAGAGAGCACAAACAGCAGGGGGTAGAGAAGAATTATAAGACATGAGCTGATTACATTATTTGTAAATGACCTTATAGATCCACTATTTGATTCTATTTTACCAGCTGCATCCAGGCAGATTTGCATTATTGACATGGGTCTGACAATCCGAATCAGAATCAGTTCAATAATGAATTCTAGAACAACAGTGGTATTTGGAAATCAGCTATTTTATCATCCTACATTTTGTTTTTAATCTGTGTCGTTGCTACATCAGTTTGCACCTTTGCTTTATCTTTTCTTCAAAGGTGTGAACAATCAGAAATCAGACGATAATCCCATGTTTGCTGTGCACGTACACATAGCCACTGTGTTTTTGTCCAAGGGAATTCTATGAGTTTGGCAGGATATGTTAAAGAGCCCATACTGCGCTATTTTCTGATCTATGTTATAATGTTGTTTCCTCATCAAAAAACATACCTGGAATTGTGTTTTTGGTAAAAGATGTTGACTTGAAAACTACCTCTTCATGACATCACAAGGTTGAACGGAGCATTTTGATCTTTGGAGATGTAGACAGACTAATAATAAAGGGTTACTCAAAGTCAAACACAGCAACTCTGGGTGTGTTTTTAATGAGGTAACAACATTCCAGCATATTTAAAAGCTCACATGAGTCAATTTTGCGTAATATAGGACCTTTAATATTCTTCAAACTATAACTGCATAACTGTAAAAAAAAAATAAAATCAAGAAGCAATGGTAATATTGTGTGTGTGTGTGTGTGTTTTTTGTTTTTTTTTCTCCTGTACATTCAAAGTCACTTCATTATGCCACAGATATGCCCGGGGTATTTCGTGCCTACATGATCCCTGCAACCAGTTCACATCCAATCTATTTGCTCAGCCTCTGGTCAGTGGACTGTCTCTACATAACGCACACATGCTTGTTACAGCAGATGACTATTTCTTTTGAAAATACAGCCACCAGCGTGACACTGTTTACTCCATACCATCGTGCTTGTCACAGTCTAGATTATTTTACAGTTTCCAGTGTTTGATGTTGCTCCTACATTCACTATACTTGTCTAAAGAGCATGTCACCAGATTTTATGCTTTGGGGAATAAATTAGCTGCTCAAATTTCCAGCAGAAAGCAAAGTCTTATTAAATTAATGCCTGCACTGTATTGGAAGTGACAACCTCAATATAACAACACAAGCTTTCAACTCTAACTCTTCATTTCACTTCATTTACAAACTTTGAGACACTACATAAGCGCTCCTTTCTGTTTTTAACCCGGCTATGTAGGACAGCGCTTGTTTTGTTCTTAGTCTTTAAAAATATAAAGGAAACGATTGAAATGCTGGGTGGACAGGCTCTGTATGCATCATGTACAAACACAGGCACAGTTGTACTTCACAGTAATATCAGATTTTCTATTCATAGTAATGCTGGCTTACAGAGCTCACTGGAGGAGAACAAAGAGAGTGAATGGGGAGGTTTGAATAGCGCGGCTCATGTGGATGTCTTCAGGGAGTTGCTAAAGGAGAAATCACTGTCTGTAGAAAGAGAAGTGCCTCTCACTGTACCATAGCTGCACTGACAGGATGAGATTTTAATAGTGTTGAATAGGGTGTGAAAATGTGAGTTATTTTATCCACTAATCACAGTGCAAATCTTGGACATGGATAAAAGGAGAAAATAAACCATGGAATGTTTTGATTGTGGCATAATTGACGACTGAACTACAAAGTTTTCATCTATGGTCAGAGAACGCTGCAGTTACTGCTTATAATGTTAAAATGCCATGCACTGAACTCTCCAATCACTTTGAACAAATCTGTAACTGATAACGAGCATCAGCAGGGAGTAAAAAGCACAAGCACATTCCTTACCTGGTTAAAAATATCCAAAAGATATGGTAAAAATCACAGTTAATACAATAAAAAAGGTAAAACCACTATGTGTGTGCCAGTCAGCCAACTGCAAGAGCAGTAACCACAACCATGACATGGAATGTTCCACAGCATAGCATTATAGCATTATAGCTATTAAAACTGTCTCCATGGAGACAAGTAAGTGCCGCAACCAGGCTGTGGACAACCAACCCCACTCACAGTAAGAATGCATGTCTTTCAAAGTGTTTCTGAGCAATATGTACAAACACCTGTAATTTAAGGCATTTAATGTAATACTCTTCTATTCCAGGTAAAGCTATAACATCACTGAGACAAGCAGGTGGCAGACCATTTACCAGAAAAAAAGTTACACACACAAGATAGAAACGTATTGATTAATAGTCAGAAGCGACAGTCCCTTCTCTTGCATACACTTTATATTGTATTTCTTCTGAAATTGTTCTCTTATTAGTGGCTTTCTGTGCCACTGATAGGAGAATAAACAATGCAACGGCAGGAGTTTGAAATCCAACACATTCACGCAGTATCATTTGCGAGCTGAGTGGATGAATTGTTTGATCTAAGTGGTGGAAAATTGATAGGACAATATGCAGCTTAGGTGACACCTGAACAACCCTATTCAAGTCAATCCAAAGCATTAGAGATATGTAATCACCAGCGATATCTGTGAACACATGCATGATTAAACCAAAAGAAATGAAATATGAAAATGAAAATGGTGACGTCAAGATGCAAAACTCCTCTGATTATTTGTTAGCGGGGCGTTGAATTACAATATTATTTTGCAGTGATGAGGCAGGGTTGGAAATAGGCCTCATGCTGGCGGCCCGCGGATCAGCCCGCTAATATCACAGGGCTAAATTACTAGTTATATTGTAGGTGCTTTACTTGGAGGCAATAATGGTTCGGGTAAATCAGCAGGAGAGCATCAGAGTTCAAACCAGGAATAGCAATAGCAATACAATGCCATTTAAATCAACGGGAGAATTACACATGTAGCAGTATTTATATAGTAAATTATATATACTTGAACATTCACTGTAGTATATTTACTGGTACACACATTTTCAAATAGCTGCTTGTACAGATAATGTGACCACTGGCATGTAATGGTATATAGCACTTTTCCACCTTCAAGGCACTCAAAGCGCTTTACATCAAGGGACCACTCACTCATTCACGCATTCATACACCGGTTAACGCAGACACTGGGGGCGAGGTGGGTTAAGTGTCTTACCAAAGGACACAACAACAGTATTCATCTGTGGGAGCTGGAATCGCACCGCCAACCTGTGGGTCAGTGGATCTGACCTCTCAACCAATGATGTTTATGTCAAGAGCAGAATTCGAACCGCCGACCTTCACATCAGTGGACAAAGACTGAGCTACTGTCGCTGTATCAAACTGTTATCAGAGAAGTGTAGCATTCCAAAGTACTTAAGTAAAATATTGTTTAACAGTGTTTTACAGTACTAATAATACCTCATGTAATAACATAACTTCACTTTTCTATCCCTGACTACTTTAACTACATGACATAACACATTTTATACTAGCGTGTCGTGTGAATGAAAGTGTGACCAAATATTGTTAGTGCAAAACAAAAACTCAATTACAACAGTTTGATGTTTACAGGCTGATTAAAATACAACTCTATCACTAAATGTACTTTGGCATCATAAAGTGGTGGGTGGTTTTATGGCTGGAAAAAGGGAACATTGTTCTACCTTTTGAATCAAAAATGGATGAAAATTAATTATTGAAAAAATCTATATATTGCATTTAAAGTTATTGCATTAGTATAGTTATTGTTATTAAGAAGCATTTTTGCAGGCTTTACAATGCAAGCATGATCCCAAAGTAATTGGAGAGACTCATTAACTTCAACAACGACTAATACT
Organism: Periophthalmodon schlosseri; assembly: GCA_000787095.1. Classification (NCBI taxonomy): domain Eukaryota; kingdom Metazoa; phylum Chordata; class Actinopteri; order Gobiiformes; family Gobiidae; genus Periophthalmodon; species Periophthalmodon schlosseri. The sequence continues at coordinate 9,103 of KN483143.1, read as the reverse complement.
TGGATTTTTTTTTTTTACCATGTAAAAATTATTATTGCACCTCAAGACTCGCCCCGGTCTCCTGTACTACCGGGTCCTTACTGGAGGTGTTTAATTTTCAACTGTCTTTTTCAAACTGAAGTGATTGATTGGTGAGAAATGAAAAGTTTCTCTGCAATAGTAAAACTTTTGAATGATCCCCTTAGATTGGACTAAATAATTTAATTTTGAGGTTTTGAAAAAGGTTTGTTCCATTGTTCTGCCATATACAGTACACAAGATCCAGTTCAAATTCAATAAAGATTGCACTAGGCATACAATTACAAATCTCACCAGTGTATAGTTGTAGTGTAACTGCACATAACAGAATGTAATCTAGCCATCGGTTTCAGAATGATGAAATATTATGATGGTTGCCATAGCGACTGATGATTTAAAACAAAATATTATAGTTTTGAATGGTAAAATGTCCCCAAAATGGTGCTTATAACAGGATGTTGAAATGTTTCTGTCAGGATTCCAGTTTTTTCCCTGTGTTCTCCTGCGCTGTCTGCCCCCTCCCTTCTGTGTGTCTGTGTGCCTGGAGCTGGACGCAGAGTCTGGCACCACCCTCACCAATGGTTTCCACCGACAACTCACCGGCAGCCCATTGCATCAACCTACAACCTCTGCCGTATTGTCACTTTATCCGTCGTGGTATTGTAACTGCTTAGCCTAGCTTGTTTCATTGCATTTTCTAATTACTTACTTCTTCAGACCCTGTTTTTGAACCAGACCCGCACCCGCAGACCACCTCAGCCTCTGACCCAACTCCCAGCACCCAGCCTTTGTGTCTTTTCCAATAAACCAGTTCATTTTTTTGCATTTTTTTTGATCCACCAGTCCTTACAACTGTTTCTTTGAATGTGGGTATTACTTCGTTTGTGATCAAAACCAGGACCTTCAGAAATACTGAGAAAAAATGTGACTGTCTAATCCACCACTGCAGCAGCTGTGTACACATTAAGCCTTCATTATGTTCTCTTATCACATTCATTATACACTAGCTGTTGTTAGTACTTTCTCTTTATGGATACTATGATTATTTATGCAGGCTATATAAATAAAAGTAATGTTTCAATGTCTGAATCAAAGAGTAAAAATATGGGAAAAACAAGTTATTCTTGGTCAACAACACAATGTTTATTTTCGGATGCGTCTGAAACTAAGATGATTCATTGAGTCTGTTTTACAACCCCAAAGCATCCCATTAATATTTCCCCCAAGTTGCTTTTATGTATTTGCAGCTAGTGATAAATGACAGAGAATATCATCCATCTTAGGAACTGTAGAGGTCAAAGTAACTTGGAGGATGTGTTTACTTTTTTACAATACAATGTATATGGTGTGTGGCGAGTTACAAATAGACCGTTGGCGCAGAATAGCAGCCACTTCTCGATTAGTCGGTCCTGGGGCAGATGCAATTACTGATGAATGATACACGGCTACATCATAGATTGTATATATAAATAGACATAGCTAACCTAGCCGTTGCGTTCCAAATAGGAAGTGAGCATGGGCGCGCTTTCGGCTGCATCGACTCTTTACTTTACATTAGAAAACTGTCGTCCCTCTCTCGGTAACTGCTGCTGTCAGGCTTGTCATTTTGGTCTTAAAATGTTCGTATTGACCCGCTGTACATGATCCTGGTATTTTTAATTTCACTATTGTGTTTGTAATTCAAGATATGAACATTAATAAAAGATAAATCAGGCGCCTTCTTTCCCCGAGGTCGCTCCGCTAGCATTAGAAGCAGGTTTGATTGACAGCGTTGCTAAGCGCCCGCTCCATGCTAATCCAGAGGTGAAGGCAGGAAGGGGCGTTACCTTCAACAGCCCCTCCGGATTGGCTCTTTGGTTGCTATAACACTCGCGGTCGGAATTCTTAATGTGGTACTTGGCTCCAAATTCGTCCTTCTAACTGCTAGCCTTAATGAACTTCACTTGACTGGAGCCGAACACTATGCGTCGTCACACTCACTTAGTCCACTTCTTTATACAGTCTATGGGCTACACTCATATCACACTCCATACCTCTGTGCAACAACTCATGTGTCTCAGCCAATAGATAACCTTGTCATGTGAAATCCCCACTCCATCGGTGCTTGGTATCTCTTTACTCCACCACCTCTACATATCCTGGTATACTTTATATATACCTACTTATTCATGCACAAATTGTACATTTTGTCTGTTGCTTTTTTGGTAAATTTAATTATGCTGTATGTTTGTTTTGTAATGTGTAAACTAGTGTGTCCAAGTAATTTCCCTTGCGGATTAATACAGTTAATCTAAAGTCTATGTTGCTTACCACAGTATATAGAGTCAATGTCTTACAGCTGAGCAGCCTGTCAATCTCGTAGCACTATACAAATCCAAGCTATTATTACTTCACCATTTCCACTGTTGGTCGGTGCAAATGAAAATAGTGAATGTGTTCTGCCCTGTACTAATGAATGGATACAAGAGTGGAGTTGTCTGTTGATGTAATCTTAGTACTAACTAATAATAAGAAGAAAAAGACCCATAGCTGTTGGGCTAGGCTCACATGGCACAGTAACAAAACGAAGAACATCAAAATGAACAACCGAAAATGCTAATAGGATCTTCAAATTAGCAAGTACACCTGGCAATTAACATCTGCCGTCAAAATGCTCATGCAGGTGTGTTTCCTCACCACCTGCCATATTTGCATATCACTTTTAGTATTAAAAATGTGTGGAAATGTCAAAACTTCACACATCATAACAAATACAAACGCGGGACTTTGCCTCCTTAATTGAACATGGATCAAACACTGAATAAATGCATTTTGAAAGAACTTTTTCTAAAAACAATGAGGGAAAACAAGCAAGCAAGTTTTTAAAGGTGTACTATGGAACTTTTCTAGTGGAGATTCAGTAACCTGCTTGTCTCCACGGAGATTGCATTGCTTTGCCCAGAATGTTCCACGCATAGATTGTCAAATGAAGCGCTTTGATGCTAGCAGTTACAGGGGCAAATTTGGAGCCGAGTTCCGACCGCGAGTATCGTAGCAACCAAAGAGCCAATCCAGAGCCAGGCTGTTGAAGGTAACGCCCCTTCCCACCCGCACCACTGGTTTAGCAGGGAGTGGGCGCTTAGCAACGCCGTCAGTCAAACCCGATGCTAATGCTAGCGGGAGTGACCTTGGTGGAGGAAGGCACTTGATTTGTCTGTTATTAATGTTCATATCTTGATTTACAGACAAAATAGAAAAACAGAGAGAGGGGTGACAACGTTTCAGTGTAAAGTGAAGTGAGTCGATGTAGCCGGAAACGCGTCCATGATCACTTCCTATTTGGAACGTGGTGGGTAGCAGGTTAGCTATGTCCATTTATATATACACGCTATGGTTCCACAGTATGGCGTTAAACTTACCTGTTTCATGGATACAGGCAGGTGACGCCACCAGGCCAAGTTAAAGGTTAGATCTGCGGAGAGGTGACCCCGCTCACAATAAGAATATATACTTTTTCAGTGTATTTTTCAATAATAACAACACCTTTAATTGAATAAATGCATGTTAGATAAGTTTAATACCATACTGTGAAACAAAGACACTTCCCAGGAGAGCAGGTCAGCTTATGAGAAGATAGGTCGGTCTGTTTTCTTCCTTATAAAACTTCAAATGCACTGAAAATGAAGTTCTGAAAAATGGTTCTTTATCCAGATTCGAGTCCTGTTCTGTTTGTAAAGCGCTCTCCTCTGAAGTCCTGCGTGCTTGGCCCTAAACATCAAGCACAAAGTGAATGGAAATGACTTTCTATAAAGCTGCATTTGAAGGAGAAGCGCTCGCACAATAAAAAAGCCCTGAACCATCTCTATCAGGATGATCAAAAGTGACAGCTCTGTATTGCGTTTGACTATATACTCCACCGGCCCCACAGCTAGCGCATAGATATAAGGGAATATCAGTCTCCTGCTTCAATCCTCCTATAAAGACAATAGTAGCACTGGGAGGAGAGGAAGGGTGAGAATGATGTGATGTGGCAGTCGTTTTCCCCTGTGGCTACGTTTAGCACGTTTCATTCAATAATGCTAAGTGTTTCAAGGGACACCGCTGGACAAGTCAGCCGTTCAGAGGGCAACTCGGGGGATTATCAACCCACCAGGCTGACTGTGTTTTGGCTAGACAGTGCAATGGAGAAGGAGGAGGAGAGGAGAGACGGAGAGCGGGTCTGATATGTGAGGAGATGGAAGAGATAAGATCAGGGAAATGTGAGCGGAGGCAACGGGCTTGTTCTATTCTTGTTTGTTGTTCTGTTAGAAACATGCAGTTTGGTGAATTATATATAAAGACAAAAATAAATTAGTTTATTTTGTGTACACTGTAATTCTCAAAGAAAGAAATTCCAGCCAGAAGTGAATACAACTGTTCCTTTTGAGTTCATCTTTAGTTAAGTCAAAAGTGGAATCAACCTACAACAAAAAAAAGTGTTCATATTGTTCATATGTGTTTTACAGTGGCGTCCTCTTTCTTACTTAAAGGTGCACTATGTAACTTTTCTGGTGGACGGTCTGCCACCCGCTTGTCTCCATGTAATATTATTGCTTTACCTGGTATATTTCACAGAATGCCAGGTTACAGGTCAGATCCAAAGAGAGAATGGATTTTTTTTTTTTTTTTTTTTATCTAATAATCCCAAAAAGATATGTTTAAAGTCATACAGTGCAAGTTTATGGAGACAAGTTCCATATTGAACACTCAAGCTAAGACATGTATAGGATTAAACTGACCTTTTATGCCTGTTTTCTACCAAAAATAATGTTAACTGCACACATTTTGATCAGATTTGTACAACCTTATAACTTAAAAATGTTATCCAGTTTTCCTCCTCATTTGCACAAGCACATATCCATGAAGTCTTTCCTTTCTTGAATCTAAAAATAAAACCAAACGACAAATTCTAATGGTAAAGTGATAGCTGCAGCAGGCCTGATACAGAGATAACTAAAACTGCAGCTGTGTGAGTGAGGACGAGACAAGATCGGCAGATAGGAACCCAGATCTGTGGAAAAGCAGGGAGGATTTATTCAGGTGCTACCCATGCACAACATCAGTGGAGATTTACAGCCCTCATCTGTACTCCCTCCTCATGTTAATGGAAAGGCATCACTCACAAGTAGAGGGATAAATACATACATCACCGTGAGGAGAAGGGAGAGGAGAGGAAGGGGACAGGAGAGGAGAGGAGCGGAGAGGAGAAAGGGAGGGAGGAGGAGAGAGTGAGGGCAGAAGTGAGAGGATAGAGGGGTGAAGGAGGGGAGAAGGAAGGGGAGGAGAGAGGGAGGGGAGGAGAGAAGGAGGGGAGAGGAGGAGGAGGACGGGGGTTGGGTCACTTGAAGAAGGTATTATTCACCTCACAACACCCACAGATTTAGTCATCAACAACAAGCCAGATATTAAGATTCAGAAAATATGACCCTGGTTCACCCTCTGCACGTATTTATTTCCTTAAACCTATCTTAAAGGTGCACTGCGTAACTTTTCGGGTGGGGGGGTTCAAAATGCAAGTGGCGCAGCACATTTGGCCGCGGGCACAGCTAGAACGGCTTATTTCACATAGCAAAGTGAAAACAAAAAAAAAAACTGTGTTTACAATATACTCTATGGGTAAAAAGCACAGATTTTCATATACAAGACTATGGGTGCAACAGCTGTAAGTGTCTTGCATTTATTCAATTACAAACTCTTTCTCTGAGTGTCACCTCTCAACAGATCTGATCTGTAATATGGCTTGGTGAAGTCACATGTTTTTCTCGAAAAAATTAGATAACGTATTATTGCCGTACTGCGAAATATCCCAGTCAACACAATGACATCTCCATGGGTACAAGTCTTTAGCTGGCTCTCCACCAGGAAAGTTACACGGTGCACCTTTAATATACCTCTCATATAAGAAAAATAGGAGTCGTGAAATACCACTATCAAACACAAATTGTAAACAATAGCCACTTTCTGCAAACATGTTTCTACAAGACCGCTGATCTTGAACTAAGGTGTTGCTGCTAACCCAATGAAGTTTTCATGACAACACTGAAAACTACTGAGTTAGAAAATAGCAGTGTTTATTGGTTGTCATGGCGCCTATGAGTGGGTAGATACACAGGGAAGTGAGTGTCCTTGAGGAGATGGGCTGGGAAAGGGAAAATGGTCAAAATAGTGGTTTGAACAACAATGATATCAGATTGGTTGAAAGTACTTTTTGAACGTCAGCGTTTCCAGAAGTAATGAAATATACAAAAAGATAGCAACACGGACCTTGCTTTCAATTCTAGTTGTGTTTTAGGGTTTGCAGCATAATGATAATATGCATCTCAAGATTATGATTTCAATACACAATGCATGTTTTATTTGGAGAAAAATACAGCAAACGTTTTAAGTGGGCACTGTAAAACTACTTATCCAGTGCAGTAGTATGCTGTGTTAAACTGTGAGCTGCGCCGCTCTTTTGGCCCATTAAGCAGATAGCAGTCATAAAAGCAGCAGGTCAGGCACATAAATACGCAGTGACCCTGACCGGCCACTGGGGACACGGCGCAGAGACGACAGGCCTGGCTGGCTCTCACTGTCCCCGAACATCAATTATACTGAGGTGGACATTTGTCAGTTAAATGGGCCTCTGTGATAGCTGCCTCTTGGTAAAGCTATTTGGGAGGAGGATGATGGCATTTGTTTATGGGAAACTGGCAAATAATATGTGCTACAATAAAGGCATACTGTGAAAAAGTTATATGGGTGATTTCACGGACAAGATACACAAATAGGTTCAGTAGGTCCTGATATAAAGCAAATAAGAATGTTATAGAAATACTTTGATTACACAGGAATGTTGATTAATCTTAAGTCTATTTGAATGTGTTTTTAATGGCTTTCGGCCTTGGTGTTTCAGTCATGTTTCTTTTTTGACAGTGTTCTAGTCAGAAAACCATGTAGCTAAGAACTAAACAAATATATACAATAATAATAATATATTTTTTAAAATCCTAATATTGTTCATTAAAATTATGTGTAAAATATTAATGTCCACACAGCAACAAAAAAACAAACAAAAAACTAATAGATAATCAAATGTCAAATAGTACCTTTGTATTGCTTTCCGTCTATCTGGCTGTGCAATCCCTGGAAATGTGTCATTGAAGGCCCTAAACTAGCACCCCCGAACAACTGAAAACCCCATCTGCCCTGGCCTCACTAAACACATCTGAGACTCTTACATAAACAACAATACCAGGTTACATAAAAGGCAAACACGGACCATATTAACTCAATTGACTTTTAGGATTATACAGATTTGCATTTCAGTTATGCAATTAATCTATTGGACACACACTCACCACAGCCCTACTTTTAGAGACCTGGAAACCTTTATTTGAACAGACTGGGCTAAAGGCCCTCTGAGGACATCCTTTCATAGAGAAACATGCTAGGATTAATCCAGAATCTACAGAGATAAACATACAGCAAATACCCCTCTATTAACCTTCACATGAACAATTCAGAAAGATTATGATCAACGCTAACGTTCCACTCCGGCATATGATAATGCCAGCAAGTAAATATATGCCATCAGATTTAAATGAGTAATGTACACAAGGAATTCTGGGATGTGACGTTCCAAGGTTAAGAGATGCATTAATAATAAAAATGATGCCTTAGATTTATAAAGTGCCTTTCAACAAAAGCACTTTACAATGCATTATTCACACTTCATTCACAGCTGCACTATGCTATGTTTATAGCCACAGGTGCCCTAACAGAAAGGAGGCTAGCAATCTGCACCACACACCACATTCATATAGACAAGGTGGGTCTTAACGCCACAACAACAATAGGGGAAATGAAGTACAAATGTTCAATAATAAATGGTTAAACTGTGCATGAAAGGGGATTACATAGACATACATGACCAGTGTCAAACAACTGAAACTACTACTGCGTCTACCACACCACCAACCATTTGTGTTACTAAATCGGAGAGTGGTAAAAACAGCATCTGAATTTCATATATGTATTACATTAGATAAATAGTTCTACATGACTAAACCTGTGCTTATTACTTGGTCTAACTATTGAACGCAATTCAAGTCCCTTTGGCTAACCAGTCCAAAAAGTTCAATATTTTTCTTAATATCTGTGCTTAATGTTGCAAGTTCTTATTTTTAGATTGAGTCTCCCTCCTCCCAAAACAGAAAGAATGACTTAATCATCTGACTGGCATGTACCCTCGCTCATCTGCTGTCCACTAACCCAGAAATCTCTTCTAAGCTGGTCTTTGGCGCTTGTCATTTTCGCCGCTGTCCGTTTCTGCGAGCATATGTGTGTGAGTGTGTGTGTGTGTGTGAGTGTGTGTATGTGTGTGCCTTTCTATGAAAGAAGAGTCCAGATCAAAGCCCCCCATGCAGGCCCTACTGTATGTCCAGCCAACTTGGCAAAACTCATCATTTCATTCCCATTCGAGCTGCTATTCAAATCGACAAAAAGGCAAAATGGCATCTGGAGAGGAGCTGTGGAGCGAGCACGCACTGGCAGACAGGACCAGAGAGAAACATACAAGGGGAGAGACAGAGTGAAGAGAGAGAGAAAACATGAGATTGTTCCTGCTTGGGGAGGCGAGCAGTAGCTTTGTGGTGTGAATGTGTGATCCGAGTGTCAGATGACTGGATGCCATTGGAGCAGGGAGTGTGTTGAGGGCAGAGAAAGCTTGCATCCCCCTTGAACTGCTCACTGAACACACAGCCAGATAAAATGAATGACAGCAAAATCTCTCACCAAAGACCAAAACAATATATGTAAGACCAAAGACCAAACTGCGTGACAAAAAAGAGGGTCAAAATGAGTCAAACAGACAAAAGGTTACAAGAAGTAAACTTAAATAGTGGAAAGGGTTGTGCCAGACAGGGCATCTGGAGTAAAATTATGCTGGGACAAACTAAATGGTCATGGTCACATGTTTATACAGCTCTTTTCCGGCACTCAGAGCGCTTTACATCAAGGCAAGGCAAGTTTATTTAGCACACTCCATACACAAAGTAATTAAAAGAGCTTTACAGAATAAGAAAGA
>KN483142.1:20909-33213 GCA_000787095.1 Periophthalmodon schlosseri | reverse complement strand
CTTAGCCGCCAGGTTAGGCATGGAGCCGGAGTTAGAGGAGCCCAGCTGACCTGCAGACCTGAGGGAGGATAAAAAAGTTACATATAGATATAGTTAGCCTAGATATAGGTAAAATGATGACTTTTGGCTTAAGTTGACTTTAGTAATATTATTCTGAATAATACTAAAATACAATAATAACAACTGAGTACAATGATCGGCTACTCTACTTTTACTTCAGCCGTTCATATAGCAGACATAAAGAGACTAACCACAATAAAAACTCTTTAGAGTTTATCTTTAGGCCTGACCTGTGCCTTTGCCTCTGCCTCTGACGGGCCTTGGACGGTGAGTCCTCTCCCAGGGTGGAGTAGTTGGCGTTGCCTCCAGGCCCCAGAGGTCCAGAGGGGTAGTAGTGCTCCGAGCTGCTCTGGCTGGTGCAGGACGAGCAGTCGTCCAGTGGGTCGGAGCCGTTGGAGGTACGGGGTGGTCCCAGGAAGAAGTCGGGGCTCCCCAGGTTGCCCAGGGTGTGCGGGTGGCCCTCACTGTCCGACGTGAGAAGTTTGCCCTGGGATTCCAGGCTGGAGCTGCGGTTTCTAAAGTGCTGAGCGAGACTGTGCAGACGGGTGGGGCTGATGTCCACCGACCTGATGGTCATGAGGAACAGAACTAAAGATTAGCTGTTAGGAAAACATAATTTTTTACTGCAGCCTTACAGCGCACTGGAAGTACGACCATGACATGAAATAAACCAGGACCACGCCTTGTTGAATGCTGGAGCAGGACTAACCTTGTGGAATGTACATAATGGGGGGTCCGTGCTTTCATGTCGGGGGTGGAGGGGGTGCTGGACTGACAGTTCCAGGTAGGCAGGGCTCTGACAGGGCTGTTCTGCAGAGAGCTACTGCCCCCTGCATCTGCACTGCCCGAGCTGGGGAAACGTCTATGACTGGAACAACACAGCAAAATAAAAGGAAATATGACCATGATGAGGATGGACAAAGAAAACGAAGGGCTGATTCACACCTGAAATTCAGCACCAAGGACCGGGCTTAGAACTTACAAAGTGACTATTGGTTTCACACTACCTCCCTCAAAACCAAACTACTGGACTTTCCCTGGTATTATCGTTCCTGTCCTCATGAGAACAGGAGCACGCATCACAAATGTGGAGCATAGAGGAGCTGCAAAGTTTTTCCTTATTTTGAGAATTAAACAGAAGTAAGACGAAACTTGGACTTGAGAATTAAACAGAAGTAAGACGAAACTTGGGCTTGACTGTGATTAGCTAAACTACAGGAATCGACAGGATCGACAGGAAAAAAGACCAATCAGAAGCAGTGTAGTTACCAAACGTTTCATTGGTTTAGGGCTGGCACTTGGTTTTGTATGAGCAAATGTGCTGATACAAGTGGATTATACATTCATAATAATTATAATTGTAATGGATACACATACAATTTTTTGGCTACTTGCTGTGATTAGATTTAAAGCAGACAACAGCAATGGAAGTGCCATGTGCATGTGGAGTTTATAGATGGCTAAAAGACGTCTACCAGACAATAGCACACAGCCGTCTACTACATTGTAAACAGTGAACAGCGTGCGTTTGGTAAATGGGTCATTTTGGTTTATCTAACGTGACTGTTTACCCTATGTTGTTATGGTTGTGTACAGAGGGCATTTCTCAGTTTTGGTGGCTCTGGGAAGGAGAATAATTGACACTGATTGCGGGTGCATTTGATAATTTTAGGCTTATCTTTAACCTACACAAACAACAGACTGTATTTTGGCAGCGTGATTTGCAGCTATTTTGTCTGGAACCCTAATTTTGCAAATCTGACATTTGATGAAACAAAGAGGTCTGTGCAGCTCTCCGCTGTGTCAAAGCGGAACAATGCAACTTTACTGTTGTTTATAATCACTGTGGGCTCATCTCTTCCTTTTCTCCCCACTTTTGGGCCCTGTCTTCCTCACGTTTGCTCGACTGTGCGTGATCAAATGCACGTCACTTCCTGGATTGGGTCCAAAAGTCCGAACCTTCGTGTTCACACTGCATTGGACCAAACCTCGGTCCGGACCGAGACCACCACTTTTTCCCGAATCAAAGGACAGGTCGAGACCACGGCTCACAGGAGCTTTCACACCAGGACTTTGGACCAAACTAAACAGGAAAGTCACATAGTCCAGACCAAAGATTGCAAGTGTGAAAAGTCTAACTAAAAACATGATCTCTGAAACTGGAATCCATGTTCAATGGAATATGACAGTGTGGATATGGTAGAGGGAAAGTTGATGGGATGAGTGAACTGAGTGTATAAAAACTAGCAAGATATGGCCTCAACGAGAACTGCAAATAATCAAAAATCACAAAATGTGTATTTTTGTGCCACTTTGATGAAATACTGGTGCTGTCCCATTAAAATTATTACATTTTCAGAACATAAAGTGTGAATGTGTTTTACATTCTAAAAACAATCATTACTAAATAAGTAGTTGATCATGTTTATTAACTAAACAAATTAATATTTAGAACCATTATGGAGATGGCGACTGACTGGAACAGGCTATGGCTTCTGACCCAATCAGTATTTCTCTCTCCCAATGGATTAGACAACCATTTCCATCTACCATTGATAAAAATACCGTATAAACTATAAATTCAAAACTTTGGTGGGCACAGGATCAAATTTAGAAAATGTAGAGAATATATCTTTGCTTGTTATGCCAATTGACATAGACAAGACACAAGTTTATTATTCAAAATTTGTGGTCTAACTTCTGTCAAATAGTAGCACATGAATACAAGGTCTTTATGTGTACTAACTGCTTATGTGTTTGTCTTACATATACCAGCATCACTTTGGGCACTAGTGCAAACCTACCTGGAGTGTGAGGAGCGCTTCTTGATCTTCTCGTAGGGCTCATCCAGGGACGACTCGCTCCACATCTTGGGTTTGATGGGGGACTTGTCGTAGTCGGAGCGGGTGTAGTGCAGGTGCCTGAGCCCGTCCAGGGACTGTGGAGGAGGGGGGCGGCTGTGGGAGGGCGGCCGGGGAGGCAGGCCCTTGTGTGGGGACGCCAGAGGAGAGAAGTTAGGGGTGCCCGTGACCTGAGGATCATCTGGAAGCAAGAGGAGATTTGTTTTTTGAGGTTTGTACAGTGAGCTAAGTCTAATGAAGTGGAAACACAAATTAAAGAGGTTGGATTCGTAATTTTTTAATCAACCAATCAACCAATCACAGCCACCATTTGCCTCTCAACCAGTTATTTACTTGTTTTCCATACCTATACAGTATTTATGGCTGTAAACATCTAAACCAATGCTAAGGTGTGAACCACATAAACCCATGCTAGGGTGTGAATAATGCTATATTGGATTTTACATGGTATTATTCAACAACTTCAGCAACACCTCACAACAATACAGTCTTTAGACTATAAAGTTCCTGAGTTTTGCTTAGAGATTTCACAGTCCTGTTAACTATGTAATATTTATACAAAAAGAGATATAAAAATTCTCACCATCATCCAGGACAAGTGCATCCGATAAGGAACTGTCTTCTGAACCAATGTTGGCCTCTGAAGAAGAAAAAAAACAAAACACTGAAATTAAAAAGTGCACTGTATTGTAAAAACTGGGATAAATCATATTATATTAGCGTTAAAGTGATAGTATGTAACTTTCTGGAGGTCAAAAATCTATTTTTTGGCAAAAAAGTTGCATACTACGGCTTTAATATTGTGAAACAATTTCGTTTTTACTTTATGTTTTTTATTTTAATCTACTGAATCCTTTAATTAATTGTCGACTAATACAAATTTTGATCAACTAAGAAACCATCGACCGATTAATTGACTTAACGACTAAAGGTTTACGGTCCTAATGAACTCATCTTCATTCTATCAACATATGCAGTTCCAGATAGAAGTTAATTTTGCTGTTGTGTTGGTACCCTCGATGATGAGCGATGCCCTCTGCGTAGGCTTCTTGCCAGAGCGGACCCGGTACTCGTTGATGGAGTTCTCGATCTCCTGGAGCTTCTTGAGGGCGTTCAGGTAGGACGTCTTCCTCTGCTTTTTGAGCTTCTTGCTGCTCACGTGAGGGTCACTGGCCAAGCGCCGCGCCGCCTCTGTGATCTGAGATTGGATAGCAAACTCCCTCTCCAGGCGCTCCAGCTCCTCCTCCTGGCACAAACAAAACATTACAAAATATTAATAACTAAGAATGTAAGTACTGGTATAATAGTGCTATTGCAAAGTTAAACAGTATTACAGAGTCGGTTTGTGAATAATTGGGCTGAACAATTTCAGAAAAAATTTTTATGTGAGACTTGAGATGCGTTCACTCTTGTTGTTATTTGGTCCTAAATGAAATCAATTTTAGTCCTGATGTGGACTTGGTTTGGTCCCATTTAAGTTCTGGTTTAGTCCTGGTCTAGTTCAGGTTTAGTTTCAGATTTTGTCCTAATTTTATGTGACGAATGTGCAAGTGTGTGAACCCACCCTCAGAAAATACATACATAACTAGCATTTCAGAGTACATGAAAAATTAGTACAGTATAATTAGTACAGTTACATAAATACATGTATAATTACCTAAATAATTACAGCCCTTCCAAACCACAACCATTTAAATTGTGATTTTGATTTGATTTCAGCCTTACTTAACCATCTTGAAATTGAAACTATGATTCCAAAAAAAACAATTGTAAAATCACCACTTATTATATCAACATTTCAAAACATGACAGTTATTATGGCACTAAGGCTCACATTTTAAGAGCATATTTAGAGAACACTTTTCAACCATCAACACTCAAATGTTCAGTATTTAAAATCCCACAGCATAGCATAGCTAGTTTGAGAGACGCAATGCAACTTTCCCACGTCCTCGCACACACTCGGAGCAGCCAGAGTAAACACACACAGTTGAGGAAGTCATTCATCTATTTGCAGCCCACTTCTCATTACCAGACCCACTATTGGACCCACAAACTTCTACAATAGCAAGTTCTACAATTTTAAATTTTTCATGTGGATAGGACCAGGGATTATTATAGACATATTAACCATAAACTAGGTCAAACCATCTGATTTTAAACTATAGGCTCTTTAGAATTAACATAACCACAATAATTCTGGACCTACTTCTCTTGAGATGTTATTTCTTTGCCTGGAATGTTCCGCAGTATGGCATTAATAAAGCTATCTAGCATTCATTCAATTATAGGTGTTTTTATTGCTCAAAAATACCTTAAAAAAATAGTACCGTGAGTGGGGCCGCTTCTCCACAGATCTGACCTGTTACCTGACCTGGTAGCATCACCAGCTTGTATCCATGGCAAAGTGTAACTTTAAAGGTACATTCTGGTTATTTAAGCGCTCCCAATCACATTCACTAAAAAGTATCTCAAACTTGAAGATACCAGTTATAGTTTTTAGCTTTGGAATAACTTTTCAAATATTAAAGGTCTCGGCCCAGTGCAGATATATTGTATAAGCAGCTCTTTAGGTCAAAATAAGTCTGCGTGTACTGTCTGCATCTAATTAGAAAGCATTTTATTGTCAGAGAATCAGGAAGTCTGTGTTAGCATGCTAGTTGTTGTTAGCTTTACCGCTAAAACTCATTGCAGTGAATTAGTATGCTCGGAAAGCATAAAGTAAGTGAGGAATAACTTTGGAAACATTGCAAGCTGTTTGAAATCAGTTGTTTTTCAAGTTTTTTAAGAAAAATCAGGTATGGCGCTTTTAACCCTTTTTCTATCAGACAAAGCCATGATGCATTCACTTGTGTTGGGACTTGTCAGCTCTCTGGAATCTCTCCCACTAAACATTTCTGTGCCTGTTGGTTTCCTGTGTTTTACTGTGTGGTGGTCTTTAGGAGCAGCAGACCTGGAGGTGTAGGGCTTTCTGCTTACACTGCACTTCTTTGCGGTTAAATTGTCTTCTGGATTGTGTTCAGTCAGAGCTAAACCTCAGCCTCACACGTGTGCACTACCACTATCACCACTTCCTATTGGCACCGGGCGCAGATCTATATTTAGGTGCAGTGCATTTTAAAATACAGTCTTGTGGCACAACAGAGCAGTAGAAGAAGGTGAAAGAATTGATGGAGGTTTTGTGGTGATAGTGGTAAAGCTCCACTTTGCAACTTTTCTGATCGAGAGTCTGGTATCTGCTTGTCTCCTATGAGATGTTTTTGCTACGCCTGGATTGTTACATTACATTACATTACCTTGCATTTGTTCAACTGCAAATTTTCAATACTTTAAAGAGGGGGTATTATGCAAAAAAAAATATATTTTTTTAGATTTCTACCATGTTATAATGTTGTTCCCTCAGAAGGTTTAGATTTCATCCATGTATGTTTGAGTAATCTAGAGATCTCTCCTGGGCCTTATTCAACCCAGCTTATGGTTAGCTGTACGATTCTGTACAATGCTCAGCCGACAAGCCTATGCCATCCATGCTCCCACACAACAATTCTCTATAAATATACAAAAGTATGATATAAAACAATACACGACAACTTCACAAACCTGATGCAATGTGTAGCCTTTGTATTAGTGAAATGCACACAATTGTTTTTAATTGTCAAAGAAATACCTTAACATGTATTCTTGTGAGTGAGCAGGCTTGCTTCAACACTATCTGGCCTGTCACTTAACCTGGTGGTGTCACTTGCTTGTCTCAATGGATATAACTTTAATGCCATACTGTGGAACATTCTAGGCATGCAATATAATATCTATAGAGACAAGCAGGTTACAAAAGTGGCAGTTTTACATCCTCACATAAAGTCTTTGGGATTACAGAGTGGAATGTTAACTCCTTAGTGTAAACAAAGGAGGGTCAAGTTTCTTAAACAGTCCAACTTTAAAACAGAAATGTAAGAGTAATAGTCCCAGAGTAGTGCTGCTCACCTCTCCTTTGGGCAGAATCTTCTGTTCGTCCAGTTTGAAGGCCGTCCCGATCTTACGTCGAATTGTGGGTGGTTCCTCTCCAGGATCCAGGGGATACTCTTTAGGAAGCTTCCCTGTCAGCTCCTGCAGCAGTTCAGAAGAGCAGGGAAGTTAGAGGAGAGTATGTAAGGTTTTGACTTTAAATTTCATGACATAAACGTATCCCCAGATACAAGGTGAACATGTTCAAATCAAATATAGTTTTTAACTGCAGCCTCTGCAGCTCAGTGAGTGAATTCTGGAGGTTCTGCTCTTTCACATGCGGCATGGCCTGTCCATATACTGAGAATGAGAAAAACATGTATGCGTCTTCTAGCTGCAGGTTAAGGCACTGGCAACCCAGGCTCAGTTGTGATTGTAATACCATTTTTTTTTAACTGTAAGAGCGCAGGCTACATATAGTTCCTTTAATACTACAAGCTAAATTTGGATTTGTGAATCTATAAATCAATCAGTGAATCAACACAATTGTGAACCAGTGTTGCATAATTGCCCTTACCGCCTCCCTGATGCAGATGCTCTTGAGCTCCTCTATCCTCTGCTTAAGCGTCTCCTCTAGCGCCTCCTGTCGGGCCCTCAGAGCTGCTAGCATGTCCTTCTTAGCCGTCTGTGAGCTGTCCGACTCCTGGGAGCCTGAGACACATGGAGAAGGATGAGCGACAGTAGTACAGCACAGGGAGAATGTATGCAGCATTCTCAGGATGTTTACAGGGAAGTGCACGGCCTGTTCAGATAAGCAGTCAGACAGTACATGTGAGGGCCAGATTTGTGAGGCCAGTTTAGGACAAAGTGAGTGACACTCCAAGGACCTGCGATGGAAACGGTTATGTTTGTAATATCTGTGACAGGGAACACACACTCCCTCTTACATATTCTCCTGTCAGTAGGTCTGCATTGTTCTACATGTGATACAGTGCGACAGAAAATAGCTTTTGCCATAGTAAAGATAAAAGTAAGCCTTAAGGCTAGCGAGATAGTACAAGTACTGTGTCTCCCAAGGAACAAATGTATCTGTTAGGACTTCATTTGTTCTAGTCTTTCATTCTCAAAACTGTATGGCACCACTATGTAAGCTTTCATTTTGCTACACTAAACTACAGTGAAATAAAAAATAGAAATAATTATATATATTATATATAAAGTAGTAGTATAGTGATATGCATTAAAATCCTTTCCTTAAGGCATTAGTCTTATATAATGTTTTTCAGCCCTGGGGCAGATTGACAGAAGTGAGGCTGCCAATCTGTGCCATCGGCCCCTCTGACCACCACCAACACTTACACCAATTTCATACTAGGTAATGTGGATGTCACCATGTCCTTGCCTAAGGACATGGTGACAGTTGCTATATCCTATCCGATTTACTGATGCTACAAACATAACTCATAGGCTAACTTGTTCCTGAGTTGTTATAGCTAAGGTAACGTGATTAAATTAGACAAAATCTTACAGCTAACCGTAAGGAGAGTACGAATAGGGCCCGGGAGAGATTGCTAAATTACTGAAACTGCATGGATGACATATATAAATCCTCTTCAGGCATGTTTCTGATAAGGGAACAACGTTATAACATTGCAGAAAGCTAAAAAAAACCCAAACTGAGCTTGCATAATACCCTCTCTTTAACAAACGTACGTTTTTGGTCTTCATTGAGCCGATTTTCAGCCTTCCTTCACCCAGCTGTCACATTCCTAAATGGCATATTCCCTCTGTAGTTCACACAGAGATCTCAGACGTATTGTTATTGTTGAGATAAGACTTGTTTAAAGGCCAGTGAGTAATCCACACACCTTTGGCCTTTTCATTCCTCCTCTCGCTAAATTTAGAGGCAGGGGTCTGGTCTGGGGAGGGACTGGTCATGGACAAGTGTATGTGTGGAAACATTTTTATGAATCAGTGGTTTTGGCTGCAATGCAAACATGGATATATAAAACATTAAAATTACGTTAGATCACTATTTTGAATGTTTTATGTTAAAGGTCCTATATTAAGCAAAATTGACTCTTGTGAGCTTTAAGCCATGTTAAAATGCTATTACTTCCGCAAAAACATACCTGGAGTTGTGGTTTGTTTCAGTCACACGTTTGTCTACATCTCCAAAGATCAAAATGCTCTCTTCCACCTTGTGATGTCATGAACAGCTACCGTTTACCTTTTGTCTAGTAGAGATTGGCAATTCCAGAAATGAAATTGACATGTGACATTCACATGTGTGAATGAATCAAAACTCCAGGTATGTTTTTGAAGAGGAAACAGCATTATAACATAGATTAGAAAATAGCGTAATATGGGCCCTTTAAAAGCTACTTCAGACTTTTTGTAATATATTTGTCTTTATTACTTCGGCCAACTGGAGTGGACAGTGCAGCTATGATTATTTGACAATCAACCAGAAAATATCCAGTTCATGTCTCACTAAAACACTATGAATCCCTGGACAAGACACCTCGCTAATAAAAATCTACCACATCCCTGTGTGACTGGTTTATTAAAGCAAGGCATAATGCATAGTGTTGTCACAATACTAAAATTTAAACAATGATCATAAAACATGCTCCTTTTTTAGTAATAGAAAGTAATTTTCATACACAGAATAACAGTACTTTCTTATCTTACTTTCAGGTCTTACATTCTCTTCATGAAAGCTAAAATTTTGGCCTGTTAATGTGACTTTTTGCAGTATCAATACTTGCTCTGTATCTAGTTTCAATATTAGTTTTAGTATCGATTAGTATCAGATTTTCGATAAGTTTGACAACCGGACTAATGCATAACTGGATGAGAGTTGAGTGGACTGACCTGAGGACAGCAGACTTCCACTGCTGCCGCTGATGATCTTGCCCTTACTGCCCATGTTGGCCAGTTTGGACGTCTTCAGTGTTCCGGTTTCTGTGAGGTCTATGGCGATTTCACTCAAACTACGCGCTGCGTGGATTTTAGACTGGGGAGACATTGAAAAACAAGTCATTTTATAGTGGGATTAGCTTTAAATTATATTTCTTTCTTTCTTTTGAACAAGAACAAATATGCACCAAAGAACCTTGTATCAATTAACAATGCATGATTGGAGTTAAAGGTGCATTATGGCATTTTTTTCTGGTAGAGGGTTCACCACCCGCTTTGTATCCATGGAGATGTTATTGCTTTGCCAAGAATATGACAAGATAAGATAAGCCTTTATTTTCTCACATTGGAGAAATGTTCCACCATATGGTATTAAACAGTTGATGCCACAAGGCCAAGTTGCAAGTCAGATCTGTGGGGAGGAGACCCCGCTCATATAAAGCATGCAGTTTTTATAGGGAATTTTGAGCAATAATAGCATTCATAATAAATAAATGTAATACAGATACGTGTAATGCCATACTGTGGAATATTCCAGGCAATAACAAACAGAGAGCGCCCTGTACACCAGAAAAGTGACATAGTGCACCTTTAACAGGACATGTGACTGAGGTTTTCCCACACTGACCTTGCTCTGCTTGCGGTCCAGGTAGAACTGGTGCTGGCTGATGGCCATGGCCCAGATGGACTTGATGAGGGCGGGGCAGGCGTACCAGGTGTGCACCGCGATACCACTGTGGCCGAACGTCCTGCGGGTCACCGACGCACGGCTGAGGAAGTAGATGAGCAAAAGTACAGTTATCCATTTAATATAGGTATGTGTACTTATGCGTTTTGTCTTAGTTTTTGGTATATATAAGTTCCAAGTAATTATTGCAATGCAGATAAACAGAGGTTATCCACAATGATGTTAGTAAAGTAGAGGTAAAGTAAATCTACCATTCATTTTACACATTGTCTTTCCAAAAAATGTAATTTTGAAAGCTTGCTAGTGGCTAATAAGTTTCGTAGTAACTAATGGGCATAAGAGAGATATGGAACATAATTTGCTTTAGAATGAAATGAATAATGATTTGTAATGAAGTTTAAATGAATGGCAAAGTTAGAAAGACATTTAGCTGAGGCTAAACTCATAGATATTTAACCTCTGTCATGCTTTTAAACTTTTAATATTTAAAGTTTTCAAAAAGTCTATGCAAAAATGAATGAGAAATGTACTTCAAGAACCTCAGCAGGCTTCCATGTGGACTGTTATGATCCATGATCAGCAAAATTATGATATAATGCATATACCTGCTAAATTGGCCCCTCAATTTATCACTTAGCTAAGCTACTTCTTGCCATTTTAGCAATGTGCCACAACCTCCCTCCATCTCATCACCACCACAGCAGCAGAACCACCAGCCTCCTCACCCTCTCATTATCCTGATTTCAAACATGCCAGCATGAGGCCTACACGATTTCAAAACATGACTGCATTTGTCACTAGTACTGTTGAGCCCTCCCCTTCACCACTTTGTAAATGAAACAACTGCTGCGGCTCAGGCTGATAGCACACTTTACACTCGCCACACACGAAGTTCCCATTGTTTACATCTGTTGCCGTAGTAACCTTCCCGCTAACAGGATGACAGCTTCCTTTGGAGAAAACACTGCTGCTCTCTGCTTTGTCCCAGCTACCCTTTCTTCGTACAGAAAAACACTGACGTATGCCTAAAGCTAAAACAATATGGGATAGGTCAATGATCCATAGATCCTGATGGGCAGTTAGCATGTGTTGGTCCTGGAGATAGCTTATTTTAGGCTGCACTGGGACATGCTAATAATATGCCCCACTGGAAAGGCACAATTTATCCATCTAGTCTGTTTATCTGTTTGACAAACCAACTATTTCTGTAAAGCTCTGAGGTTTCATGAGAAAGGTTATCAAAAGTATCAAAAATCAGATACTAATCGATACTAAAACTAGTATCGAAACTAGATACCCATTTGAGCAGGTATCATTACTAAAAATGTCACATTCACAGGACAGAAAAGAACCTTTCCTGAATAGCTTTACAATAATCTTGAGCTGTATCAGAACAAGTAAGCCAACATATTATTTTGTGTATTGTCTAAAAAAGAGCTTTTATCATTTGGGTATCAAAATCGGTTTTGAGTATTTAGTCTATTCACTAATACCAAAATTGAGTTTGAAATTTAAGTATTGTGACAACACATAGTCATCATAAATATAATATATAAACAGGCATACACACTGCAATCACGTATCTATGATTGTATTAAAATACAAACAGTTCTTGACCATGTGGAACTGATTCTCAACAGTGATTGTCAAGCTTTTCAAACTTAATACCACCATAGAACACATTAACTTCCAACAAAGCAGGACATAAACAACATCGAAAGCACTGTTTTTACGATACTAAAATTTCAAACTCAATTTCAATACTAAGGAATATACTCGATACTCAGTACAGATTCCAATACCACAATGATAATTAAAAACACTCTTT
>KN483142.1:0-20801 GCA_000787095.1 Periophthalmodon schlosseri | reverse complement strand
TTTCTTTTGTCAATAGAATGTGATTTTCAACATTAAATCATAGTACTTTCTTTTATATTACCACGTGGCCTTATATCTGTGTAATCCAACACTCGTCCAGGTACGTTCCATAGTGGTCCATAGGAGTATATTTGTCTATGTGTCTTATACTTGTTCTTATACAGCTTATGATCATTCTAAAGCTATTCAGGAAAGGTTCATTACTTTTCTGTGAATGTGACTTTTTTAGTATTGATACCTGCTCAAATGAGTATCTAGTTTCGAGACTAGTTTTAGTACCGATTAGTATCTGATTTTAGATACTTTTGAAATCTAAAGTAAAGCTGGACTAAACCAAGACAATAACTGCTTTCGAATACAGACCAGCCCCCCCACACCCCCCACACACACATACGTATAATTGTGATGAAGTGTGAACGTACCTCCTGGGGTCATGAACTTCCACTGAGAATTTCTTTTCTCTGAAGTAGAGGTTCTCCAGCTGCCGCCATTGGAACACCTGAGATAGACACAAATTCTTAAATCCGCAGAACTCTCCCAATCAAATCCACTCAGCCTCTGCTCCCATCCACGATTTGCTTTAAACGCTTTCAGATGAACAACTCGAAAAGATAGAATTTCCAATTTTTTAAACTGTCCTTTTCACATATCATCAACTTAATAGATCCCAAAGCTTGTAATGTTTTTCCCGGCAATGTAGCTAGCGAAATTCCTCACAGGCTAAAAGGAAAAGTTGTGAGCTCGCGTTGGGTGTTGACCATCTGTGTCCATGTGTGTTAAAGTTAGATTTCCTGCCGTAGCTTTGTTAAGCACTGAGAGAGAGGAGAATGTAGGGGAGAGAGAAGGGAGGAGAGAGGGGGGTTAGCCTGGTGCCTCCCCTACCCGGTGACCCCTCCTCTTTCCTGGGGGGACATGCTTCCTGCTCGGGCCGCTGTGGTCTGGAGGTGTGGGTGTAGGATGGGTCAAAGGGAAGAAAGTTTAAGTTGTTTTTTTATGGGGTAAGCTATTTGAAGTACGCTTGGGTTGCCTTCTGTGAGTTGGGTATAGAATAGTGTAAGATTCTGATGGTTTGAAATTGCAAATGGAAAATACATATGGTATATTTTTAACATAAGTAAATACAACAATGTCTTTCATATATTCTAATAAAGGGTGCGTACAAATTAACTTTCTCTAGTTGTAATACTGTGGTTGTAATTATATAGCCTACTTTGGGATATCATTGGATAGCCTAAAATAATGCATATGTATGGAAAAAGTGTTTCAAATTTGGCTTGGATTAAATGGTTGACTTCCCCTGCTAACAAAGGATGTTGTTGTCGTTGCTCGATTTGGCACCCGGTCCGATTTGGCACCTTTTAACATGAACCCGTTTAACTCACATGCTTAAACATGTTTATTTTGTCTTCTGTCAGCTGTAGCCACAAGTATTTTTAGGCTTAAATATATTCATATCAAAAAGTGTCAATTTTACAGAGTTTATTCTTAGAAATAGGAACAAAAACAATCGTATTTGACCAGAATCATCAAAGTTAGCCATTTTACTTAAGAAGTCAGACTTAACTCAGCTCTGCTCTGTTTTTTAACATTTATTAACAGTTTAAATGCATAATTTTCACAGAGTTTACGCAAGTATTTATTAGTAAATTATTTTCCAAGAGAAAATCTGATTGAAAATGAGATATGAATGGAAAACTAGCAACTGGGTTATTGTCAACATGATGCTAACAGCTAGATGCTTTTTTTTGTTGTATTGCTGTGGTTGTAAAGAAATATTGTAGTATATTATAGTAAAAGTCCAGTAAATGTGCGCGAACATTAAAACAACTCACAAAAAATATTCACAAACCCATACGTGAGATGGCAGTAGCTCTAGTGAGCACTGTTGTTGTGTCCTTAGGCAAAATACTTCCCCGCCTTGCCTAGTGTAAATGTGGCATATGAGTGATTGGTTGTGGTCGGAGGGGCCAGTGGTGCAGATTGGCAGCCTCATTTCTATCAGTCTACCCCAGGCCAGTAGTGCCACTATGGAGTAAAGAGTGATGAGGCTATATAAATCCAAAGCACTGCTATTATAAAATTTTGCATTATATCTATTTTACTATACATTCCAGCCTGTATGTGAATGGTTAAATTACAACAGACAAGCTATTCTACCAATGTGTCCTTCAGTCTTTAAGAGTTGCCAGCTCATATTACTGGCATGAGCAGTATTTTAGTATGTCAGTATTGTACCATGCCTGGCCTATGCATTCTGTCTTAACATGGAGTAAGTGCTATTTCCAACACATCAGCTGGAGAGGACTAAAAATACAGCTCCACCTACGTCTGTGTGTGTGACAGGCTAAGACAAATGAGAGAGCTGCTATCAAAGCTGCTAGCCGTAGCGTACGTATTCTCAATGGGGTGTGAAATCTTAATGTAGCGTGGTGCTAAAAATATCAAGTGGGCTAGATAAGGAGCAGGAGATTGTAAAGCTGATTCTGCTTAACTACATTCAGGCACGGGACTGGCGAAGC
This sequence comes from Periophthalmodon schlosseri, assembly GCA_000787095.1. Lineage (NCBI taxonomy): Eukaryota > Metazoa > Chordata > Actinopteri > Gobiiformes > Gobiidae > Periophthalmodon > Periophthalmodon schlosseri. The sequence goes on along the minus strand of KN483142.1, from coordinate 18,282 downwards.
TGTCCACCTGTATACAAACTGCTCGAGGGATAACCTTTGACCTACCACTGAAGCTAGAATTTAAATTCAGCCAGAAAGTAGAAAATTGAAAGACTTTTTGATCAGATTATATTCAAAAAGCATAACCTGTAAAGTGTGGAAATATCACTGTATAGAAGACCCTTGCAGAACCATCCACCTCCTCAGCCTCTCTATCTTCTCTTCCTTACCATCGCCAGTATCTTTTGTTGACTGCTAAATGATTGGGCACATACAGACCCAAAATACACCAACTTTAAATAGATTGCCGCAATAATTTCCCAAAGGTCTTAGCACACATCTAAAAAGGTCACATGTGTCGCAGACAGGGTGGGAGGGCTCTGGGGACTGTGGTAAGAATAAAATACTATATCAGTAAAAGTGCTTGATTTGGGCATGAAGGCGCAGACAACATTGTTTTAACTGCTGGGTGGAGGCCTGCACTGCGCCAGCCCAGTCACGGAGCTGCGCCAGGGGGACTTCCTGTTGTTTGTACTCCAACAATGATTTAGAGGAGAATTATCAAACAATGATATTTGAAAGTTTGGATGCAAGTCTTTGTGCGTAAGTCTTTGTGTTCTCAGTGGGGGATGTATTCTAACACGTACATAATATTGGCTAGCAGAATGTCAATATTGCAAGAAGCTAAATGTGATTATATTGTGATAACGCTACGGTTAAAGTCCAGTATGTAACTTTCTGGAGTCGGCACATCACCTGTATGATTCCATGGAAATATAAAATTAAAATCATACTTTGGGCCATTCTCCATGGACATAGAAAGGTTATATGCCATACTGTGGAATATTATAGTCAAAGGAACAACATTTTCCATGGAAACAAGCAGGCCAAATAAGAGTCAGGTTTGTGGAGATGCAAGCCCACTCACATTAAGGATGCATGTTTTTATACATTTATACATTTCAGTGCTTTTTGGGTAAAATTTACATACTGTGGCTTTAAGGCTAAGACAGAGATTTAACTTTCTTAATTCAAATGTTATAAATCAGATTTTAGCTGTCATTTAATTATCTATCTATTTAGTCGTAATTTAGCATTTTTTGTTCTTGGTTTAGAAGCTGTTAAGTTTTTATTTTGACACAGTTTTGACTATTCAGTAAAAACATACACATTTTTGTTGAATTTACCTAAACTTGCTGTGTAAAGTATAATAGTACACACAATACACAATAATATAAAAATGCTAATATTAAACTTTTTTTTTGACAACTACAATCTAGCTAAATAGATGCTAGAAGATACATGTTTTGTATGCACACGCATGTCCTGATTTAAATTGCTTGTGTAAGTTGAAACCGAGTGTTTATGTCTGTTCAGATGAAGACCACCTCATCAAATAGGATTACTTAAACATGCACATATGAAAGAAAAAAGGTATGACTTTTATGTGTTAACAAAATTATATCATGGTTAAAATCTCAAAGTCAATTTAGCATCATGTCTACTTTAAGTTAGTCATTCAACAACATAGTCCCAATAATGTGGGTCTGAAAGCCACTAACAAGGCACTAAAATCTTGTGTGGCTTCCCTGTAAAGCCCACACCACAAATGAGCATGTGGTCTGGAGCTGAGGGGAGGTATTTGAACACTACGGCTGAGCGTGGAGGAGTGAGGACTGCATTTAAACTGTAAGAACCAGCCTTGGACTCATTTAATACACTGCTTAACCATGTGACACACCTAGCTACTATGACCACCCAAAACTACTATTTGAATTAATAATAGTAATTTAGGGGTTTAAAATAAAGTCGTCATGGAAATAATGAAGTGAAAGTAGAGTGTTGTAAGTATTAGATTTATGTTAAAGCCACAATATGTAACTTTTTAGCCAAAAAATAGAAGCAAGTGTTCTTACTGTGAGTGGGCTTGAATCTCCACATGACTATTATTTGGCCTGGAGGAGGGATGCATAAAACATATCTATTTCCATGGAGAATGCTCCAAAGTATGGTTTTGACAGCTCCAGAAAGTTACATACTGTAGCTTTAGTGCTTTAGTAAAATAAAATGATATAATCATACATACTATCCCAGTTGTTTTGTGGAGCAATCTTCCAATTAAAATAAAAATACAAAAAACAACAAAAACCTATATTTGTAACTTATTCGTTAAAATTAGATGCTTTTTCATATTGCTAAACTTTTACATAAGCAACACATTTGGGCAAAAATGTACCTTAAAATATAAAAATGTCCAAATTTTTGTTCAAACTATACAATTCATAAAAGTTACCCAAGTCAATGTATTGTAACTTGAATTTTAGCCATGTTTACAAACCGTACAACCATTGTGCCTATTTTAAAATACTTGAAACTTGCCATAAACCATTTTACAAGAGCGACAAATTGGTTCAATGTTCCAAGATAGCCTCCACCTTAGTGACTAATACAGATGACATACTGAATGATGACTCAAAATGACGGGACCCTTGACTCATTTTATAATCTACAGACTGTCTTCCTCCGCTTTGTGATTAACAGGACACTGGCTGATAACTGCTAGGAGAGTTCCTCTGGCCAGACTAAAACATCTAAGAAAACAGCAGGCCTTGTCTCCACATTTACATACAGAGTTTTAGAGGGTAAGGAGGAAGTGAGAGCGGAATTTAAGGATTAGAGGTAATAAAAACCAGGCCAATGACACATAGGCTGAGATATGCTTGGTTAGTCACTAGTGTTAACCTACTACAGCAACACAGGTACTGTATTGTAATTAGGACTGTGCAATTAAGTGAATTTTAATCGAGATTCAGTAATTGTCAATGATCAGCTTGGGTGTTTTTAATGGAGAGCTCTAAGCCAATCTTATGTCTGTAAAAGCATTCAAATCAAGACATTGGAGGAAGAAATTTAGACTATTTTTGGGGGGGTAAATGGCAATGATTATTGTTTGTGTTCTGAAAATTTATACTGAGAGCCATTTTTGTTTGTTTTTAATAAGAATAAAAAAAGAAATAAAATAAGAATAAAATAAAATATCATAATTTTTTTGGTTATGAACAGTACAATATGGTGCAGTAAATGGCTACATATAAATAGTGTTTTAACTGTTAACTGAAAAAGCTCAGATTATTAATCACCTGTTGAAACGCAGACACTGCCAATGAGTACAACAGAAGTATACACTGCCAATAATAATTTCTTACTCAAGTGCGCAGAATGCCAAGTCACCAATTCTAATTTCAGGCATTCTAATTATAACTATTAACTATTTATGAGTAAGAAAATAGGCAGCATAGCCCAGACATTCAGGCAATCTATCCAGTCTATACAGGAACGCCATGTTGGTCTTCTAAAAAGTGAGGGTCATTCTGATTAACTATTGAAAAACACCTTTTGTCACATTTTCAGTGTCAAAAACTTAATCCAAGTGTTGTGAAAAACTAGGTGCTAAAATAGAGCATGTTTTCATACATATCCAGTACATTCATATTTAAAATGAGACTAAGAAGATACAACAACAAATATGGGACCTGGACAGTCATTACACTCATCCAGTCTCACTCTGAGCACTGTGATTACAAACAGGAAGTCTGCGGCCCAACAGGAATTGAGCTCAAGGAAGTAGAGTTTAAAGACGGCGTTTTTACTGGAAGTGCAGTTATGGACGTGCAAATGCCAAAGGATGCTGTCTATAAACACTCTTTGAGACAAGGCCAAAAGCCACAAAGCACAACTTTACACACAGCCAGAGATCAAGGGTCAGAGGTCAGGGGAGATGACCTTGGACTGGGAGCACGGACTGGGAGTATGGAGTTTACATGCATGCCACCGGGACGCTACACATTCCAATACAAAGGCACCTGCGCATGGTCTGGCCTGCTCAATTTACATGGGAATCAAGGAAAGTCTTACTTTTACTTACTACTTACTTGACTAAGAAACAATAAATGAAGAGAACTTTGAATTAGACTTGGGACTGAAAGTAGCTTCTTACCTTCCTGGGTTTGACTTTGTCCTGGTAGTCGTACTGGAAGATGCCCTTATAGCTCAAGCCCAGCCACCACGGGATGCCCTGCTTGTCCTGAATCAACAACAACAACAACACTCAACAAAATATAATAAAAAATATAACTATAAAAACGTACTGCAGTTATAATGTGTTTTAAGTGTATATTAAAGAAGACATGTTATGAATTTTGTGGGTATTTAGTATGAAGCTATAACATACATATGTATGTTTGCTTGTTTTTGAGAACAGAGATGAGCAGGAAATGCAAGGAAAATACAGGATTACTCGAACATGCATGAGTCAACTGAAATACAACTTTGATTAAGTTAAGAATGAGGGAACACTGTTAAGGTAACAAGGTCAAAAAACATTCTATTGTACATAGTATGTCTCCTTTAAATGTATTAAATATCCACAATTGTTGAGCCTGTATCAATGAAAAACATAGAATTTTTTTGTAAGCATTCTAGGGTGGTATCAAAACTCAGATACTAATCGATACTAAAACTAGTCTCGAAACTAAATACTCCTTCAAGCAGGTATCAATACTAAAAAAGTCACATTCACAGAACAGAACCTTTTCTGAATAGAGCAGAGCTAGTATAACATGACATATACCTGGATAAGGCCAGATGGTAATATAAAAGTACTACGATTTAATGTTGAAAATCACATTCTACTGTCTAAATAAAGAGTGTTTTCTATTCATTTTCGTATCACAATCGGTATTGAGTCTATTCATTAGTATTGAAATGGAGTTTGAAATTTGAGTACCGTGACAACACTAATGCATTCAATCACATAACAAAATCTATCTAATCTATCTATCAACAAATAAGCATTTACATTTTACCTTCCACCATCTAAGTTTAACTTGATAACTGTTGAGTCATTTGAAATCGATTTGTACAGTGTAGTCCTACCTAACAACCCTATAATATAAGACAAATCCCCAAATCCATGGTACAGGAGGTAGTAATTTGCCTATGTGAAAGAAAAAGCAGTAATAAGCCGTACCTTTACAGCATAGTAATGTACTCCATATGTGGGCAGGGACTCCACGATGCTCATATAACTGTGAGGAACACACAGACATATAAGTACTAGGACCAAAGTCTTCCCATAGTATTATCATATGGATGTACTTACTTTACTATGGCCTGCCCCCTGGACTGCCCATTCAGCTTCTTATAGTGCTCGATGACCCGATCCTCACTGTAGCAAAAAAGTATGAGTTAAATACATGTGAATATTAGATGTTTCATACTTTTGCAAAACGACATATTGATAGTGACATCATGCGGGGGGTGAAGTTCAGAAGTTAGAAGAATACAAAATGGATTTAAACATCACATTTTCAGAAGCCTGTGATCAATAAGAGCATTCATGGTCCTGTTTAGGTGTAGATTTTCAACAAAAAAGGTGAGAGTGACTCATTTAAAACAGTTTGGCTGTTTAGGTGTAGATTTTCAACAAAAAAGGTGAGAGTGACTCATTTAAAAACAGTTGGCTAATGCTAGCTAGCTTGTGACCATTATGATATTTGAGAGGGACCTGTTTAACAGCACAAATGAGCTCACCTTTGTAGTTCAGCTAAGTCAGTTTTTCTGGTTAGTTTGTGTTAAAACAAAGCTCAGATTAAAGTCTAACTTGAGTATCAGAGCTTCAGACAGAACAGAGCTCTCAGTTAGCATCACACCCCCAAAGAATATTGAAGACATTTGCTGCGAAGTATCAATATAAAGTACTGCTACTATACAGTTTAAGATACACTATGTAACTTTTCAGGTAAAAGATACACCACCAGCAAGTCTTCATGGAGGTGTTTCTGCTTCACCTGGAATGTTCCGGAGTATGGTATTAAACGGTTCTATTTCCATATAGACAAGCAGGTGACATTACCAGGCCAGTTACAGGTCAGATTTGTGGAGAGATGACCCCACTTATTGTAAGAATGCACGTTTTTCAATGTATTTTTGAGCAATAAAACCAGCCGTGTGGTGTGGATGAATGCAGATAAATAGATTAATTCCATATCTCCATGAAGACAAGCAGATGACAAGGCTCACTAGTGGACCAAACTGTGAAGAAACACATGGAAAGTTCGCAATGGAGAGATTGAAATTTCTCTACTACTAAAATGAGTGACACACATCCAAACATTTGTGTGGCTGTTTCTTATCCCGTGCAGTTGAACGCCTCTCCTCATCTGCACTGTTACATGCAGTGGGTCTCCGAGTGCATATCGGCTTCCCCATGTGTGTTATTAGGATCTTTGAGATTCGATTCACAACACCTCAATTGTAGTTCCGGGGTTTATATGCATTTTGATAAATCAGTTTAAATTGGACCAGGCCAGTGACCCGATTTTCCTGGCGTGCATGTAAACGTAGTGAGTGATGATGACTTCTCACCAGTATGCCAGAGAGGGGTGCTCCTTGAGGGCCTGGGTGGGCAGAGCAGGCAGCTTTTTCAGGTCGGCCCGCGTTGCATCATTACTGGGAAGGACAAACCACAAGACATGCTCAGAAGTACAAAAAACAGACTGGACTTCTCTGCTGTAGGTGAATGAGCTGGAACAGGCAATGTGTGTCATGTATAAATAGACAGTTACTATTATTTAACAGAAAGGCAAAGGGCTGAGAGGGAAAAATAAACATACAAGCGGAGCAGGAAATAGGAACGTTTGTAGGTCTTGAAAACATGTGGAGATAGAAAAATAGTAAAATGGGATTGTTTTAACTCTTTTGTTCTTGTGTGTACAACTTTTATTTATCTGATTTATTGTTTGAAATGTGTTAAATGTTAGTTTTACATAGCTATTCTGTGCAGTACTTTGGAAATTTTGTTTATAAAATGTGCTATACAGATAAACTTGGATTGGATGAATAAATGTGTAATAGTACTTTTCATTACAGTAATCCTACTCAACAAATATGTTTTCTACTACCACAACTACAACTACTGCTATTAGTATTAATACCACAAGTGACATTACTACTACAACTACTACTGGCACTGTTACTACTCATAAAGATACTACCACTAACTATAATTAGCACAAACTTAGAAGCTAAAATGTATAGAAATATCTAAAAATCTATGATGCAATTGAAAAGTAATGTTTGTAGAATCATACTTGATTGCAGTACTGTAGTTATTGTAGTAGTAAAATACATATCTAGTTACTTGGGGCTCAAGACAAAACATGGCCGAAATTATCAGAAGGCCTATCTTAATACTTCAAGTTCTGCCTTATAATTTAGCCCCTGCATACAACTCTGAATAAAAAAGAATAGGAAAAAAATCAAATCAAATCAAATATTTTACTATAATTATGATGAAATCTGCAGTTTAGGATGTCAATTTTATACCAAATTGTGATTATATATGTTACAATAAATCTTAACAATTCCATTTTTGACAAATTTGAAGAAACATTTCAACAGTTGTAGACTTAAAGGTGTACGCAGGACTGTGGAAGTTAAATCTATTGTGGAGTATTGTTGTATTTTGGAGTAAAGGAAGCCGGGATGGGGGAGGGGCAGGATGAGGAATGTCTCTTGGTAGTGTCACATTCCTGGTCGGAGCAGGATATTTGCTGGTCTCACAGGCGGAAATGAGCTCAGAGGCTGTAGTATGTTATCAGGCCCAGTGGACAATGGGAAGAGGGCATTAGGGGACAGGCTATGTACTGGACTGTACTGGTATGCACTGGGACAAACTCACAGGAAGCTTTATCTTTGAATTAGACTGGAGGTAGTGCGAAGATAAAGAGAGAATGGAAATGGATCTTGATAACGTTGTGTAATATGAAAAGTGGAATTTATATGTTGTTCATGAGGCTACATTAATAACGTTATTGTGTTTTCAGGCCTTACAGTTGGAGATATTGCAAGATTTATGTTCTTTCTGCTCCTAAATGAAAATCTATGTACTGGTCTTGTAATTAACTGACTGATGTTTCTAAGCTGGGTGCCCTTCCAGATGTAAGTAAAATTATATGGCAGGATATGCTTGTCTTTTCCCATTGTGCTGACACTAGCATATAGCCTTCAATGCTGAATGTCTATAATAAGTGAGTGCACTTCTGTTCAAAAGTTCCAGTAAGAAAAATGTGATAACAACAACACATTTGAAAGCAAGTTTGACTTCATCTTATGTGTATGCATGTATACTGGAAATTTTGTGATATTTACTTATATTTTCCTCTTTAATAACTTCTTTTTAAAGGGCCCATACTATTTTCTGATCAATGTTATAATGTTGCTTCCTCAAAAAAAAAACATACCCGGAGTTGTGTTTGTTTCATGCACATGTTTAACACACAAACTGTGCATTCTGCTCTCAAAAAGAAAACACTCTGTTCCACCTTGTGATGTCATGCGGTGATACAGGAAGCGCTCCACTCTGTTTTTAAACTCCATATACCTTCTCTAGAATCATTTGGATAATTTCATCTCTAATAGAATTGTCAGTAAGGATTAAGATAGGCCTTCAGTAATTGTCAGAATAGACAGACTAATAAAAGTTAAAGTAAAAGGTTACTCAAACATGTGTGAGTTAAACAAAACACTGGGTATGTTTTTGAGGAGAAGTCGATTTTGTGTAATATAGGACCTTTAAGCGTAACCACAAACACCTTTATTTTACTCTAGTTTGGAAACATGAGCTACTTTTTTGTATGGATGAAATTAAATGTTATGGGAAATTGGCCTTACCTGGTGAAATCTCCTTTGGCCTCCTGAAACACAGAGAGGAAAAACACATTTATATTATCACATATATAGTCTGGAATTCAAGGTCTCTCTAGGCCAGTTACTCTACCCCTAATGCACCCTGGTGTAACTATATGGAATCTCCAACCCATTCAACAAGACTGAAAGAAAACCTTGGTAATACATGAGGCTGACTGCAAAGATTATATGATATAAAGACATGGTAGTTCTAATATATTCTCTGGCTAATATAACTTTATGATTTATGCTCACAAGTATCATATGTGCACTTACCTGTAAAATATAAGAAGCCAGTTCAAAGACGACTTCGCTCTCCACTTCAATGAGTTCCTATAAGAAAGAATGTTAGGGATTAACATTAGGTAAGCATAAAAATCAAGATCAATTGCAAAAAAAAATAAAAAAATTAATTAAAATCATTAGATATAGATTATTTTTGACTAGTTTAGTTTAGTTTTAGTAGTTTAGTTCATGTTTTTAACTGGTTTCAACTGTTTTTTTCCCGTTGCCAGCAAAATAAAAAATAAGATGGCGGTAAGAAAAAAACATCAAAACTAAACTAAACTTAAAATGTACGTTTAAAATACTCCAGTGAACTCCAATAAATCTTAATTTCAATCATGTTAACTCATAGCATACTTGTTTATAGAAAGTTCCTACCACTATCAAATTGAAGTTGTTTTAGAAGAGCATTACATCTTTTCCATAGGCCCTATGAGTGAGATCGCTTGTTCTGGAGGGGTAACGCGAGTGAGGAGGGGGGTGTGTGAGTGGATGGGCAGAGGAGTAGGTCAGGTATGTGAAGAATGTCCTCCATAGGATCATAATTGACCTGGAGATCAGACATAGGATCAAGCACTGCACAGAGAAAACCCCACTGAGCTGTGTACCACCCACTGTGAACACTGCAGTCAGCTGGGCTCTACATTACAATTACATTAAGTGTGTGTGTTTTTAAATGAGAAGATATACTTGATTTTATTTTAACATAGGTTGTGCTTTTTTTTACTTTGGACTTTTGTGTATTTTTTTTTCTTTTTCTGGCTAAGGCTATACAAAAACATACATGAAATACTTTTTAAATGTAATATTACAGACATTTCTCTGTCTCGTACTTACTGTAATATGTAAATTTTTTCCTTAAAAGTGCACCATGTAACTTTTCGGTTGGGGGTCCTTCACCTTATTGTTTCTACGGAAATGTCATTGCTCTGCTTGGCATGTTCCACAGTATGACATTAAACATCTACCTTACATTTATTCAATTACAGGTGGTTTTATTGCTCAAAAATATCTAGAAAAACAGGCATTTTGACTGTGAGTGGGGTTGCCACTCCACAGATCTGACCTGTAAATTGGCTTGGTTTGGTCTTCATGATGATAGAAAGGTTTAATATAATTGCCATACTGTGAAACATTCCAGACAAAGCAATAACATCTCCATAGAGAAAAACAGGTGAAGTTACACAATGCAGGTTTAATTTTGTGTATGCATCATTGTTTATTGTTAAAATTATGGTACAAGAGCCTTCTCTACAGAAGGCTACAAAGAAAACTAGATTCAAGTGCCACTTTTATATGGGAATACACAGTATGCGCCATCTGTTTACATTCTGCTTACTCAATGTTAGTGCGCCGCCTACTGACAGTAACAGTGACTGCAACTTCAGAATTTCTAAATTTCTAAATCGTTAACCAACTGTAAAGTTAATTTAATTGTTTTGACAAAATATGAATTGTTTACTACTTTACTAATACTGATGATTAGAGATACAGAATTCTGGAATGTTGAGCAGCAAAAATCTGATGGAAAAACATCAGATAAAATTATTCAAATTTTTTACTGAACAGTGTGACCAAGGGGTATTTATTATAGTTCTCTAGGTTGAGAATCCTAATCATTCTACTACTCAGAAATGTCTGTAGAGAAATTATTTCACCTATTGATACTTTGCAGCTGATGTCATCAACATTCCTTGGGGTTTGATGTTAACTGTTGGCCCTAATCTGTCTGAGGCTTTGTTAGACTTTAATCTGATCTTTGTTTTTACACAATCTGACCAGAAAGAGCTGACTTGGTTGGAACTACAACAGGTGAGATGATTTTGTCTATATGAGTCTCTTACACATGACATTACATTCATGAGATAGCTAGCATTAGCCAACAGTTTGGTTTTTTTCAGTTAGTAACTCTCATCTTTTTTGTTGAACATCAAACACCTAAACAGGACCAATAATGCTTGTATTGATTACAGGCTCCTGAAAATGTGTTTTTCAAATCAATTTTGTATTTTTTTCTTGAGTTTTCAAATTATCTTAAATTTTTTTGGCAATGTTTGCTAATGTGTGCATCGTGTGCATGTTAACTCCTGAACATTCTGCCATACACATACATGTAGAACACTCCCAGCGTGGTGTCACTGCAAAGTATCAATGAGTAAGTACCTTATAAATGATGTTCTTGGCGTTGAGGAAAAACAGCTCGATGGTTGCATTGTCCTTCAGGTAGGAGATACTCTCTATGTAGAACCTGAGAGAGGAAGAGACAAGAACTTTAGTGGGATTCATTCACAATAAGCCTTCATAATGACAGTGTGCAATAACCAAAGTATCCACAAGGGGGCAGAGCAGTACAGTCCACAGTGCTGTGGACTGTACTGCTCTGCCTGTGTCCCCTCACACTGACACAGGACAGTAGATCTGCTCACACTGCACTTCACACAATGTCTGCTGCTCCTGCATTATCAGCACCTATATACACTAGTACTAGTACACAGGGAAAGAAGAGAGGAGGGGGACAGAGAGGAGAAAAAACAGAGGGGGGGCAGAGAGAGAGAGAGGAGAGGAGGGATAAGAGAGAGAGAGAGGGGAGATAAAGAGAGAGGGAAAAGAGGGAAGCAAGGGGAAAACAGAATAGGGGAAGAGGGCAGAGAAAGAGAAAAAGGAGGGGTGAGAGATGAGTGATATAAAATGAAAAAGAGGAGAGAAAAAGAGACAGAAGATAGGGTAGAGAGAGGAGGGATAGAAAGAGAGAGAGGAGAGAGAAAAAAATTGGGGAAGAGGGGAGAGAGAGGAGGGGTAGAAAGAGAGAGAGGGAAGAGAGGAAAGAAAAAGATAGGGAAGGAGAAAGAGAGACATAGAGAGAGAGAAAGAGAGGGGGAAAGAGAGATACAAAACAAGAGGAGAGGGGAAGAGAGAATGAGGGGGAGAGAGAGGAGGCAGCCCAGTAACCCACTTCTGGCACAGCTAACATAATAAGAGGCTAAATTTAGCTGTGTGAATAGACAGAGAGCTAAAGGGAAGCTCCTCATTGTAGTGTGTCCTCTGGTGAATGGAAGCCTACATTAGAAACATCATCTGCAGAAGTCTATGGAGCACTACAGCATATAGTACCACTGCTACTACGACTGTAGCATTTTTCATTGCTGCATATATTGAGCTATTTTCTGATCTATGTTATAATGTTGTTTCCTCATCACAAACAGACCTGGGAGTTGTGTTTTGTTTCTTTCACATGTGTTTTTAAACTCCATACACCTTCACTATAATTGAATTTGAAATTGAATGATTTTATCTCTAGAATTGCCAATATGTACTGAACTAACAGTAGAGGGAATCTGTTAACTTGAAAACTACCTCTTCATGAAATCACAAGGTCGAACGGAGCATTTTGAGCTTTGGAGATGTAGACAGACTAATAATAAAGGGTCACTCAAACATGTGTGAATGAAACAAAACACAACTCCAGGTATGTTTTTGATGAGGTTACAACATTATAACATGGCTTAAAGCTCACAAGAGTCAATTTTGTGTAATATGGGACCTTAAAGCTTCCTGTTAAGTAATATCTTGAGGACTTGTGCATATTCAAAAGATATAATATTTTGTTTTGAATTGCTTATTCCTACGGCAACAGTGATAGATCTTCATTACTCTGAAATCCATTTTTGTCCAAGCATTTGCAGTATAAGAAAAATAAACATCTAGATAATTCGTACAATTTAATCTGATCAGTTTCTAGGTTTAATCTGCCACACATTTATCACTATTAAAGCAGATATATTATACAAAATTAACTTTTCAGAGCTTTTAACCATGTTATTGTTTCCCCTTCTCATTTACCCTCTCGAAGTTGTATTTAGAGTGATTCATGCATGTTTGAATAATCTTTATTCTCCTGTATTCAAGACGTCATTGCTCTGCTCTCCCGTTTTCACTGCTACTGGGACACGCCCACTGCTCTGTTCGCCAGTTTTATTTTCTTAATCGTGATACACATAGGATTTGGCAGCGTTGCATAATGGTTTTAGCACAAATAAAAAATACTGCAACTCGCTAGTGTGATCTGCAGCTAGCCACACGAGGCGCCAACAGCTACACAGCTCTTTGTTGTGATGACGTTTACGGCGACGTCAGTTCCCATTGGGCAGCGCCATTCTCTAACCCTGAAGTCAGCGAGCTTGTTTCTTGCATTAAGTCGTTTTGGATGAATATCACGATTTAAAAAGTCCAAATTATAACAGAATGATCCACGGGTGTCATAGATTATAACTATATAGCAGACACAAGCACAATATGTCTTCTTTAATATATTACATTAAGTTCAACTACTCTAGGCTTGTTAGATCTGAGCAAGAAATTCCAAATGATTCCCTCCATATTTAAAGAACCCCATTCACCAAACCTCTCTCTCTCTTATCAATGATGCATTCCCACTTAACCCCTTCACTGCTGAATGCTAACCGTGCCCTGGTCCCACTGAGCGCGTGCGGATGATGCGTATCGACGGTTGTATGATTGGGTGCAGGTATTGAGTGAGCGCGATCGTACGAGGATCAATACAGCGGGTTTAAATCGTGTTAGCCATCGAGCTGCAGAGAGGGCAGAGGTGTCGTCAATGTGCATGTCATTACACAGAGGAGTGGTACCACATGGACAAAACTGCACTGTAGTATTTTAAACCTGTACACATGATCACAGGTAAGTAAAAGTATAGAAAAGAGAGAGAGTGGGAGAGCACACACAGAGAGAGAAACGGAGAAAGAGGAGAGGGATCACATTGCAAAGGAGACAGAGAGAGAGAGGAGGAGAGAGAGAAAGAGGATGAGGGAGGAAGGAGAGAAAGAGGAGAGAATGAGAGAGAGAGGAGTGAGATAAATCCAGAGAGGTAAGAGAGATAAAGTAGAGAGTAGAGAAAGAGGGAGAGCAGGGGGAGCACACACAGAGAAACAGAGAGAGAGAGGAGAGAGGGATACAGAGGGTGGTAAAGTGGAGAGGTACAGAGAGAGAGATGGGGAAAGAGAGAGATACAGGGAGATACAGAGAGAGAGAGAGAGACAGGGGAAAGAGGAGAGAATGAGAGTGAGGGGGCGAGATGAATCCAAAGAGGTGAGAGAGAGAGAGAGAAAAAGTAGAGAGTAGAGAAAGAGAGAGAGCAGGGGGGAGCACACACAGAGAGAGAAACAGAGAGTTTCTCTCAACCTTAAAAAATTCATATGCAGATTTTTCACAATTTGTCCTTTAGGCTTTGTTCTTCTTGGTGGTTTTCGGATTATGACAGTGAGGGGTGAGGTGTGCTGACATTTGGAGAGATCAAGGTGAGAGATTGGACCACGGAGGAGAAAAGGGGCCGTCCAAATGTCTTATACATATTTTATTTAATAGGTTATTTATACATAATAGAATCCAGATTAATTCATTGTCACTGCATATTATATTTAAGAATGTATTTTCCTAAACACGGGTATTATAAAAAAAAATAAAACTCTGTTTTTTTTTGTCATATTGCAACACTTGTTTATATATTAACTGTATTTTTTACTTATTTGTTTGACAGGGACATTGCACAATAAATGGGACAATATGAGAAAAAGATGTGTAACCTAAACTATGTTTAGTATTGCAATAACAATTTGTAATGCAATATTTTAACATAGCCTACTTTTTGACAGTGTTTGCTAATGTGTGCATTGTGTCACCATGGTAACTGCTGAACATACATACATAGAGACACATGTAGAACACCTCCAGCATGATGTCACTGCAAAGTCACAATAAAAGATATCTCTTCATGTTGTCTGCACTGAAAAGGATCATGGTCTATGTAGTTCACTTTGTTTATTTAGCTGTTGCTACAATAAAACAATGCATTTAACCAAAGGAGCTTATAATGCGATATGTTGTGACAGCCCACAATATTATTGTGAGACATCTGATGATACGATATCTCGATATTTCGGTTATATTTGCCTTAATAAGTTCAGTTATATTAAAACAAAAATGTGTATACCTTCATTTACTTGTCAAACCGAGACTAAACCAAGACAAACCCAAGTGAGGAAAATCTCCCTTTTTGTGCATTTCACTTTCAAAAAATATAAAAATTCTATAAAATTGAGAATTTTGTGTTGCTGCATTCTGTTTTCTTGCAAATGTATTATTATAATTTGCGATATAGATACTTGTGATATTACCTGCAGCCCTAGTTAACAGTGTGCAGATACTTCATGAAATAGCCAATGTAATATTTGAAATACAGCTACAGATTACATTTCACATGATCTATTTAAGATTCATTTTTCAATATATATGTAATCATTTGGAGACTTTTCTAATACACAATTCAAATTTGAACCACGAAAATCATGTTCCAAAAATACACTTCCCCTTGTACACATCATACCCAACGTGTACTCTATAGTTCTATTGTACCTAAATGTGGCTCACAAAGACTATGCTATCAGACTTTCTATTTTAAAAATCATGCAAAAGAGCAGGCACAAATCCAGTTTTAAAAGCCTATCAGAGGGCAGGGAAATTTGGTTTGGACAAATGTAATGTAATGTAATAATAGAACCATGTGTTTTATTGCCCTCTGGGTCACAGAAAATATATTAAACTGTTCAGAATGAGAATGACGAGGACCAAATGAGACTACTGGTGTTTCTAATTTGCTTTAATATGGAGTTATGATGGAGCGCTCCCTCAAGGAAAGAATTTAGCTGGAAAATACCACTTTGAAGTTAGTATAGTAAATAGCAACAAAAGATTTGGTTAAAGAGCCTGTACCCAATTTTTTCCCATGTATCTGAGCAAAATGCGTCTTGCCCCAGTACAGACATACTGTATAAGCAGCTCTTGAGGTCAAAAGAAGTCTGCTGTGTAATGTTCACATCTAATCATAAAGTGTTTTATTGTCAGAGAATCAGGAAGTGCACTGTTAGCATGCCAGTTGTTAGCTTCAAAGTAACGGCCAAACTCCGCTCTGGTCTCTGAGAGTTGTGAAAAGTGGACTGTATAAGGTAAGTGAGGAATAACTTTGGACCACTCCAAACTATTTTAAAATGATCCAGTTCACATTTTATGACAGGTACAGCACCTTTAAAGTACAGGTAGATGATGTTGACAAAAAATATCTAATAATAATCTAAAAATCTAAATCTAAAAATGTGCTAAAAGTGCCTGAGGTTCTAGTATTGCACAAAAAAAGAATGGACTGCAAAATAAACTACCAGAAATATCACTGCTTACCTGATATTTTATTATCATTAAAGATATATACAATATGTTGCCCACCTTCACAAGAGCCATTTTGATTTTGATATTACCTTATAGACAATGTATAAAAAAAAAAGTGACATAAAATGGGTTGAGAGATTTTAACAAAAATGAAAATATGCGTGACCAGATATAACCACTCTTTGCTGTTACTTTGGTGATTTTAGAGAATGATTTTGATGTGTAAAAATGGCTGTATAAAAATGTATATTACCACAACTTTCAATGTGGATTAGATGGATAGATAAATAGATAAATAGATAAATAAATTCAAATTGATCATAGAGACTGACCTGACACAGAAGTACAGGACAATAGGACCAGACTTCTTTGGAAACTCGTGCTCTAAAACCCGCCGGTCCAACTGCAGCCAGCTGAAGTGACTCCTGAGGGAAAACACGAAAAGCAGCATGTGAATAAACTTTTACTTTCAATAGCTTTTGGTAATGGTATATGGACAAATACTTCCTTGAACGGTGAGTATGCGTATGTGGGTATTTGTCAGATTGTGAGGACTAAACCCTGCACACGCAATGACTGCCTGCCTTCCTCGTGGGGAGAACAATCAAGCCCCGATTATGTAAATTCTTTATTATTAGATCAACAACATGGGTTAAAATATGTTAAGGTTAATGGCAACGCAAAATGGAGTCAACCCCTTTTTATTCTGCAAAAAAGTTGAGCCGCTTGCTGTCATTCCTTGGCGTTTTCCCATAACCCATTCCGGTAAAAGTAATGCGGTTGATTTTGACAGGAAGGGCATCTGGTGTAAAAATCTAGAAAATGACTAATAAAATCGCTATGGAAGGTTTGTGTGTTATAATTTGCTAACTGCGTCTGTCATTCAGTGTTATGTGAGTATGGAAAATATTTTTTTGAAGTAGAAAGTTAAAATAATAACCTTAAATGCATTAACCATCATTTTGGGTGTAATTCCTCCCTCTCCTCTCATAAGACCTGTGTGGACAGCTGGTCTCCCTGGTGTCTTTGCACGCTCCCCTGAGCAGCTCAACGCGTCCAAATGTGTCCTTCTGTCTATCCTACTGTCCCCTTATGTCTATGTCCAAATATGTCCCCCTCTGCTTTTTCTACTGTCCCCTTACGCCTATGTCCAAAAATGTCTCCTTACTTCTATGTCTGAAAGTATTACCCCTTTGTTTATCTTACTGTCCGCTTACGTCTATGTCCAAAAATGTCCCCCTTTTGTTTGTCCTATTGTCTCCTTATGTCTACACCTAAAAATGGCCCCTTATTTCTATGTCCGAAAGTGCCCCCCTTTTGTATGTCCTATTGTCCCCTTACGTCTGTGTCCAAAAATGTCCCCCTTTAACCCACTGTCCCCTTATTTATACAAATCAGCCATAGAGAGCAAAATCAGCAAGTATGAAAACAAACATGAATTCATGATATGTAACAGTGTAGTTCTTTACACTTAATCTTTAGCTTGAATTGTTTATTTTTAGGCAATATTTTTTATAATTCTATAGTTGTAGTATTTTCTCAAAATGGCATCATGTGACAGAAGCTGAAACCCATGAATACCAAGTTTGTACACGGTCTGGTAATGGGCTCGCTGGCTGCGAAAAAAAAAAAAAAAAATTGTTGAGATCAATCCATAGTTTGATTGGGAGCACGGGTCCTGTCCCAACTCGCCCTCTCCCAGAATGCACATGTGTCAAAGCAAATACCACATGGCAGGACACAGCAGGACACAGCAGGACACAGCAGGACACAGCAGGTCTTTGGTACCAGGCCATGTTCCCCTGTATGTAAATGTACCCAGGGTTGCGTGAGCTGATCTGAACCATGCCACTCCAGCTCTGTTTTCAATCTTTGTTTACCTACCACGCCACGCACAACAAAGCTCATTTGAATGTCACATTTGCATTTCAAAACACAAGATGGTGTAGGGTACAGAGTAAACTATGTGTAGAGGCTAGAGTTTTTGACCACATGGTTTGTTTACTGTATTATTATTAATATTATTATTATTAT